>SDUX01000007.1:4318408-4320908 GCA_008729055.1 Pyropia haitanensis | reverse complement strand
TCGCAAGCGGGAAGAAGCACAGCAGGCGGGCCCCCCCCTCCCCGAAAGCAAAGGGGGGCGCCACCCAGCTAGCCTCTATTCGACACGGTTTCTTCCAACAAGCAGCTTCCAGCCATCCCGGAAAAAGGGGTAGCCTTCTGCCGCTCGCTGGCGTCTAGGCCCGCGCGTCCCAACAGGCCCGAACATTAGAGCCAATCCTTTTCCCAAAGTTACGGATCTATTTTGCCGACTTCCCTTATCTACATTATTCTATTGACTAGAGGCTGTTCACCTTGGGGACCTGATGCGGTTATGGGTACGGCCAGGTGTGAGAATTACTCGTCCCGCATCCAGAAGAGGCGCGTGGACGGCTGCTTTCCCCTGGGTTTTCAAGGGCCATTACGAGCGTTCCGAACACCACAAGACGTGCGGTGCTTTTCCGGCCTTCCGCCCCCTATCTCCGGACAAACCGATTCCAGGGGGTTGAGCGCGTTAAACAGGAAAGAGATCCCTGTTCGGAGCTCCTACGGGCGTCCCCAAGTTCATTTGCGTTGCCGCAGTTTGCGGTAACCACAGTTTCCACATCCCGGTGCGAGAATGTTAACCCGCTTCCCTTTTGATGGACTGCGCTGCGAAAAAATAAGAGCGCACTTGGCTACAGAGTTTCCCCATCTCTTAGGACCGACTAACCCACGTCCAAGCACTGTTCGCGTGGAACCCTTCCCCACTTCAGTCTTCAAGGTTCCCACTTGAATATTTGCTACTACCACCAAGATCTACACTAGGGGCCGCTCCACCCGAGCTCACGCCCAAGGCTTCCACGCGAATGTACCGTATTTCAAAACCCCCACGCCCTCCTACTCATCAGGGCCTCGTATTTGCCCCAACGGCAACGCCTCGGTCCCCTGCTTAAGCGCCATCCATTTTCAGGGCTGATCCATTCGGCAGGTGAGTTGTTACACACTCCTTAGCGGATTCCGACTTCCATGGCCACCGTCCTGCTGTCTGTATGAATCAACACCTTTTCTGGTGTCTGAATGAGCCGGGAGTTTGGCACCTTAGCGTCGCTTTCGGTTCATCCCGCATCGCCAGTTCTGCTTACCAAAATCGGCCCACTAAGAGCAATCATTGTCCGCACGGCGTTCATTGTTCGAAGCAACTTGACCGGCGCCTCACCTATTTAAAGTTTGAGAATAGGTCGAAGGAGTTACTCCCCCGAGGCCTCTAATCATTCGCTTTACCGGATGATACTGACTTGCATTTGCTCTCGCTATCCTGAGGGAAACTTCGGAGGGAACCAGCTACTAGATGGTTCGATTAGTCTTTCGCCCCTATACCCAAATTCGACGAGCGATTTGCACGTCAGCATCGCTACGAGCCTCCACCAGAGTTTCCTCTGGCTTTGCCCTATTCAGGAATAGTTCACCATCTTTCGGGTCCCAGCATACTCGCTCTGCCACGAAACCAACCACCCCGAGGGGATCGGGACCGGGTGATGGTGCCCCCATGTATACATACGTTAGGGTTCCCACCGTACAGTAACGCAGAGCTACCGATTTACTTTCATTGTGCGCAGAGGTTTTAAACACCCAAACACTTGCGAGTATGTTAGACTCCTTGGTCCGTGTTTCAAGACGGGATGGAAAAGGCCATTTTGACAGCGCCCTCACACAATAAAGTGGAAGGTGTAAACGCCCTCGACCAGAGGCAAAGCCATAGAGGAGCAAGAGGCGGGAAACAAATCCCTCAACCCCCTCCCCTTTGTCACGAGCCCGCCGGTCGGCGCTGCCCCGGGAAAAACCAGAACGTTACGGCGCCCCTGTACGGGCACTTGGGGATCTGGCCCCATGATCACTGGCCTCCTTCGCTTCTCTCTTAACGGTTTCAAGCCCTGTTTGACTCTCTTTTCAAAGTTCTTTGCATCTTTCCCTTACGGTACTTGTACACTATCGGTCTCTCGCTGATATTTAGCTTTAGATGGAGTTTACCACCCACTTTGGGCTGCATGCCCAAGCAACCCGACTCTTTGTAAGGTCATCGTAACGCATCGGCATGTCGGATCAAAGACGGGGTTATCACCCTCTATGACACCCCATTCCAAACGGGATTTATATCCGACTCGACACTGACGACACCACTTTACCCTACAACCCGGTCAGGGGGGGGTGTACCCCTACCGGTTTTCATGTTGAGCTTTTCCCGCTTCGCTCGCCGCTACTGAGGGAATCCTTTTTAGTTTCTCTTCCTCCGCTTAATTATATGCTTAAATTCAGCGGGTGGTCCTACCTGATTTGAGATCAAGAGTGGGATATGTACACGCCACAAGGCCGCGCGGGGCGTAGCCCCGCCGCCTTGAGCCGTTTTTTTTTTTCCTTTTGTTGCTCACGTTCCAAAGGGGTCTTGTTTCCCAGACATGTTTGGTCGAAAGCGTTCCAGCCTTTCTTTTTTCTCGTTATTCCATCCGCCCCCCCCATCCTCCAAGTCTCCACGTGAAGACGGGGAAAGGGAAAAAAGAAAGTAG
>SDUX01000007.1:4283408-4313408 GCA_008729055.1 Pyropia haitanensis | reverse complement strand
AAAAGGCCCCAGCCGGCGTTCCTCCCAAGAGTGGAACGTACACAATACATCATGCGGCTTTCAGGCGAACACCCATGTGAGTGGCGAAGCTCACACTCTGCATTCTTACGCAAGGGCCCCGCCTCAAGAAATCATACGCTCTAGCTAGGAACTTTTGTCCCTGCCTGCCTTGCTTATGCCAGACCCAGCTCTGGTCTTTTGCTTGGGAAAAAAGGGACTTCCCTCCCTGCTCCCTCTTTCGACATGGAGAAAAACTCCCGTTCGGTGCCCTGGGCTAAGGAGCACCTTGAACCAGGCCGTCCACCCGGGAAAAGAGATGGACGGCGCCTCAGAAACATAAAAGAAAGGACCCCTTTGCGCTACACGGAGATATGTCCATAGACGGGGCTGCGACGATACGACGCCCTCCAAGGGAAACGTTAACGCTTCAATATGCGGATTGATACCACAGCCAAGGACTGTGATAGCGCGCCCGCTACAACAAATGATACCACGCCCCGGTAGGGGGTCGAGCAGAGCTCCAGAATATTCCCATAGACCGTCACGGGTAAAGATGCCGAACACCACAGGAACGCACAACTTAAGGATTTCGGCATGGCTAAGCAGCCTCCTCAGAGCGGCACTTGGGGAGGGGACGCCACCCTTCAACCCGCCAGCTCCCCCGTTACAAAAAACGGCACAACGGTGGTACACCTATCCTCCGTATAACAATACCCCGGTTCCTATGGAAATAACCCCCTTTCTCATAACGGATAGGCTTATGGCGAATCTCCGCGTTACTAGTATACAGCCTTAGTATACGTTCAGGGGGCAAGCGCTTTTTTCGCAAACCATCAAGACCGGCTTGTGATATCATAAGGAGACCCGGTTTCCCCAATTCTTTCGTATCGTCCCAACGGACAACCGTCAATGAGGCGAGAAAGGCAGACGGGTAACCAAACCCCTCCCCCGTTTCTCATTCACGACGGGTGCCCTACCACAGCTTGGGGCATTTCTACAAGAGCCCCCTTTTTTTTTGCCCAACGAACCCCAACCCAAGCGCAAAAAAAGGGGGCGCACACGTGCAGTGGTCTGGTACCAGCGTTGCACTCGTATAGGAAGTCAATACGGAACGATACGGACGGGTCCACAAGGTCATGACGACGGCCTGAGGTATTTTTTTTTTTCCCACAGCGCCTGGTGGGGAGGTGAGCGGACCAATGGAACCTTACTACCAAACCCGCATCCAGACAGTGCGGAAAAAAAAAAAAAAGTACAGGGCGTCCCCAGAGGCTTGCGTCCATCCGAGAAAAAAGGGCACTCATAAGCTGGCGCGAGCGACAGCGCGCACCCTCTTCCCTTTATCCAACCGACTGGTGGGGAGGTGAGCGGACCAAATATGGAACCTTACTACCAAACCCGCAATCCATGTCGACGGGACAAAAGTCCAAGGGCGACCCCGCCTTGCGTCCTCATTGGAGTACCCTTTTTTCTATGAAAAAACACTCATAAGCTGCCGCCACCGCGCGCGCCCTCTTGTTCTTATCCAACCGACTGGTGGGGAGGTGAGCGGACCAAATATGGAACCTTACTACCAAACCCGCAATCCATGTCGACGGGACCAAATCCAAGGGCGACCTGCGTTGCGTCCTCATTGGAGTGCCGTTCTATAAAGGCCTTCCGGCGTTACTTGCACCACGCGGTTTCCATACCCCGCTGTCCCCCCCCACACCGCTCTTTGTTATCCCAAAGAACAAAAAAAAGCGAGGTGGAGGGAGCAGACATCACAAAGGGGAGGTATGCCTTTATGGATTTTCCTCTCAGTATATAGAGAGCACAAAAAAGGCATACCAACGCATGCCCCAAAGGGGGGGGGGGTTCAGCCACCACACGAGTGGGGCCGAGTCGCCCCCTCCCCCTATGGGAGGACCACACGTACTGTTGAGGCCAACTCCGGATGGTCAGGCCGGAGAGCAAGGGCATAAAATCCCCTACTACTATGTGCGCCTCTGAGGAGAGGCGGTGGCCATAAAAAGCCGCTACCCCGCCTCCAATACGGGGCCCCTACTATGGTTGTTTCGGGTCAAGTGGGAGGTCACCCCGTGGCCTAGAAACCATAGTAGAACATGCCAGTAACAGTGGGGTCCGCCAGGCGGAAAAAAACCCCTATCAAAATCGGCCCAGCGGGCAGGCGGGAAGCCATCCCCGGGCTCCTCCAAGGCGCCCCCTAGGTCGGGAAAATGGAGGGCATAGCGGTCCCTAGGCTGGTAGCCTACTACCATAGGAAAAAAGCCGGTCTGAAATGGCCCCCTAGGGGCCTGAAACGTATATTCATACTATATCGGGTAGACGACTGATTACAGCCGACGGCGCTTCAGAAGCGCAGGTGGGGGGGTCCCCCACCCACCGGTCTTGGACTCCATTCTGATAGAAAAGGGGTCTCTAGGTCGATACCAAACGGTCCCATACCAAACTTGGCCCTTGGGGCCAAGCTATCGCGGTCTTGGCTTCACCCCCGTATACTCGTATACCAATGAAGCGCCGTCGGGGGGGTCGGCCGATTTCCGACCTCAGATACGTTTCTGACTAAGAAAGGGTCGCTGAGTCGATACCCGCAGTCCCCGTAGCAAACGGAGCAACAGGGCCAAAGGTATCGCTCGGTAGGGAACCGGTCGTATTCCTACCAGGAAACACCCGTCAGGGGGGGTATTCCGATTCTTGGGCTCAGATGCGTTTCTGACTAAGAAAGGGTCGCTGAGTCGATATCTGCAGTCCCCGTAGCAAACGGAGCAACAGGGCCAAAGGTATCGCTCGGTAGGGAACCGGTCATATTCCTACCAGGAAACACCCCTCAGGGGGGGTATTCCGATTCTTGGGCTCAGATGCGTTTCTGACTAAGAAAGGGTCGCTGAGTCGATATCTGCAGTCCCCGTCGCAAACGGAGCAACAGGGCCAAAGATAGCGCTCGGTAGGAATCGCTCATGTTCCTAGAGGAAACACCCGTCAGGGGGGGTATTCCGATTTCCAACCTCGGATGCGTTTCTGACTAAGAAAGGGTCGCTGAGTCGATATCTGCAGTCCCCGTCGCAAACGGAGCAACAGGGCCAAAGATATCGCTCTGTAGGAATCGCTCATGCTCCTAGAGGAAACACCCGTCAGGGGGGGGTCTCCGATTTCCGACCTCAGATACGTTTCTGACTAAGAAAGGGTCGCTGAGTCGATATCTGCAGTCCCCGTCGCAAACGGAGCACCAGGGCAAAAGATAGCCGGGGTGGAAGAAAACACCCCTCAGGGGGGCTCCTGCATATGTGAAACACCATCCTTCGTGATATCGGGTCGCAAGACCGATCATCAAAATCTCGTATGAAAACGACCCCCGTAGGGGGGGATACCAGTGAAGCGTATCCCTTATGCCAACATGGTCCTGAGGGGGGGGGGACATACCCCACCCTATGCATACGGGAGCCTACCCCGATGCTCGACTATCGTCCCTGGTACATGCGTTTTCCTGAGGGGGGCACCCTCTCTACTGGCGACCCCCCCCCTCAGGATGGTGCTGAGGTATAGAAATGAGCTATGCCGCCGAGGCTATGCCGAGGGTGGGTAGCTACGAAAAACCATACCAAAACATGCTCCTGAGGGGGGGGGCCGCTCCACGACGGCTATGCCCCCAACAGTGAGGCGGGGCGGCCGCGACCACCCCCCCCCCCAAACAGGCCCAGGAACGCAGGTTGACCAGACCATGCGTTTCCCGGGCCTGAGGGGGGGTGGGGGCTGCCACGGCAAAGTCGATCCGCCGACCGACCACCACCTGTCCTCATAGTCCTGTGGGCCCGTTCATACATGACGCGGCCAAGAGGCACAGTTACCGGTCGCCGGAATGGCGGCCTCTCGTGCGTCCTCAGGACCCCCCCTGACGGGGTCAAAAACGAACCCGGGGATAGAGAACCGGCGTTACCGGTGTCTTAGCCGTGGAGAGGCCTCGGTCGCATTAGCGCCGGGCTGAAATGAAATGGAGCGCATTAAGATGGGATAGGCGTGATCAGAGTGCAATAGGGGACCATTAGGCCCACTTAAGGCGCATTAAGGGCGATTAGGGACCCATTAGGGGTCATTAGGGGGCATTAGGGGGTGGTTTAATGAATATTAGGGGGGTTAAGAAGTATTAGGGCCACTTAAGGGTGGGTTAGGTGGGTTAAGGGTGGGTTAAGGGTGGGTTAAGTTAAATTAGTGTGAGTTAAGATGAGATAGGCGTGATCAGAGTGCAATAGGGGCCTATTAAGGGCCGTTTAAGGCAAGTATGCACCAGTTAAGTCGCTCAATTCAACATATTGGGAGGTTTAAGCCGCATTAGGGGTCATTAGGGGTCATTAGGGGTGGGTTAAGGGTGGGTTAATGAAAATTAGTGGGGGTTAAGATTGCTAAGGGTGGGTTAGGTGGGTTAAGGGTGGGTTAGGGCCACTTAAGGGTGGGTTAATGAAAATTAGGGTGAGTTAAGATGAGATAGGCGTGATCAGAGTGCAATAAGGGCCTATTTAGGGACATTAGGGCCAAGTATGTCCCACTTAAGTCTCCGAATTCAACATATTGGGAGGTTTGGGACCCATTAGGGGTCATTAGGGGTCATTAGGGGTGGGTTAAGGGTGGGTTAATGAAAATTAGTGAGGGTTAAGGTTGCTAAGGGTGGGTTAGGTGGGTTAAGGGTGGGTTAAGGGTGGGTTAAGGCCACTTAAGGGTGGGTTAATGAAAATTAGGGTGAGTTAAGATGAGATAGGCGTGATCAGAGTGCAATAAGGGCCTATTTAGGGACATTAAGGCCAAGTATGTCCCAGTTAAGTCTCCCAATTCGACATATTGGGAGGTTTGACCCCCATTTAGGGTCATTAGGGGTCATTAGGGGTGGGTTAAGGGTGGGTTAATGAATATTAGTGAGGGTTAAGGTTGCTAAGGGTGGGTTAGGTGGGTTAAGGGTGGGTTAAGGGTGGGTTAAGGCCACTTAAGGGTGGGTTAACGAAAATTAGGGTGAGTTAAGATGAGATAGGCGTGATCAGAGTGCAATAAGGGCCCATTTAGGGACATTAAGGCCAAGTATGTCCCATTTAAGTCTCCGAATTCAACATATTGGGAGGTTTGGGACCCATTAGGGGTCATTAGGGGTCATTAGGGGTGGGTTAAGGGTGGGTTAATGAAAATTAGTGAGGGTTAAGGTTGCTAAGGGTGGGTTAGGTGGGTTAAGGGTGGGTTAAGGGTGGGTTAAGGCCACTTAAGGGTGGGTTAACGAAAATTAGGGTGAGTTAAGATGAGATAGGCGTGATCAGAGTGCAATAGGGGCCTATTAAGGGACATTAAGGCCAAGTATGTCCCAGTTAAGTCTCCCAATTCGACATATTGGGAGGTTTGGGACCCATTAGGGGTCATTAGGGGGCATTAGGGGTGGGTTAAGGGTGGGTTAATGAATATTAGGGAGGGTTAAGGTTGCTAAGGGTGGGTTAGGTGGGTTAAGGGTGGGTTAAGGGTGGGTTAGGGCCACTTAAGGGTGGGTTAGTGAAAATTAGGGTGAGTTAAGATGAGATAGGCGTGATCAGAGTGCAATAGGGGCCTATTAAGGCCAATTCCCGATGATCAAGGCCCATTAAAGGCCGTTCAGGTAGAAGTTAAGGTGATTAGGGGCACATTAGGAGAAAGTTAGGTGAGTTAAGGGCCATTAGGGGTCATTAAGGGTGGGTTAAGGCACATTAGGCCGAGTTAGGGCGCATTAGGGCCACATTAGGGCCATATTAGGGGTGATTAGGGTGATTAAGCCCCATTTAGGGCCTTTGGGGCCGTACGAAGGCATTTCGGGAGCATTATGGGGTCATTTTAGACGTTCTAGACACCCCTGAGGTCGTTTTTCGCGCTCTACAACCCTATAGACCCCTCCCTGGCAGTCCAGTTGGCCCCCACCTACCCCGCCTTAGGGCTCTACCCGCAAAAACCCCCTCCTAGGGGGGTTCTGGGGGGGGTCCCCAGGGACCCCCAAACGACCGGGGGACCGGTCCAACCGGGGTTTCCGCCATCGTGCATCCCACTGAGGAGCCCTCCATCGGTTTTGTCGAACCCGACTTTATGGGTTGTGTTGGTACGTGACATGAACGACAACCGTCTGCCTGTCTTCTGCAATAAGACACCACAAGGCACCATGTCAGGGCTCAGGAGTGACCAATTTACAATATTCAAACCAAAACTTTGTCAGGGCAAGTCGATGGTGCCCATCCACTGGGAAAGCAAGAAAATCGGTGTGCAAAGGTCTGGAACGCCCGTTATGGCACCGTAAAGGCGTATACCCCCGTTTTTGGCACCTATACGGGCCTTGCGTTGCCGCATGATGTCCGATGCTGACCGGATCTGGCATGGAGGTCCGTACAGGTCATGCGCAGAGGGTACAGGCATCAGATCCGGAAACGGACACGATCCCGAGTCACTGTGGGTGGAGATATACCGCAAATGGGCCATATTGACGCTTCCACGCCAAGTACTAGACGAGGTGATAACCGTTCGACACGGGAGTGCGTGCATCAGACGCGCCGTTGGACGAGGATAAGTTGATGTCCAGAAAATTTGACTTGGGACGTGTCTTTGAGGCCTAATAGAGCGACTTTTCCTCTATTTTCCTTAAATTAAGGGTTTTTAGGGCCATTAAGGGGTCATTAGGGTGCATTAGGGCCGCATTAAGGGTGGGTTAAGGCGACTAAGGGTGGGTTAAGGGTGGGTTAGGTGAAATGAATGTGGTATAAGGAGCATTAGGGAGGATCAAGAGCCCATTAGGCCTCGTTTTAAGGGCAATTCCACGATTAAGTGCCTGTTTAGCGTCATTAAGGCCTCATTAGGGCCTCATTAGGCCACTTAGGGGAGGGTTAAGTAAAAGTTAAGGTGATTAGGGGTATATTAGGGAGATTAGGGGGTGGTTAGGTGGGTTAAGGGTGGGTTAGGCGTGGGTTAAGGTCGATTAGGTGAAATGAATGGTGTATAAGGATCACTAGGGAGGATCAAGGGCCTATTAGGGCCGACTTTAAGTCCAAATACGCAACTAAGTGCGTCTTTAAGGCCATTAAGGCCCCATTTGGGCCACATAAGGCCACTTAGGGGGCGATTAGGCTTAACTTTAAGATATTAGGGGCACATTAGGGTGATTAGGGGGTGGTTAGGTGGGTTAAGGGTGGGTTAGGCGTGGGTTAAGGTCGATTAGGTGAAATGAATGGTGTATAAGGATCACTAAGGAGGATCAGAGGCCGATTAGGGCGCATTATAAGTCCAAATCCACAACTAAGTGCCCGTTTAGGCTCATTAAGGCCCCATTTGGGCCACATTAGGCCACTTAGGGGGAGATTTGGTTAAAGTTAAGGTGATTAGGGGTACATTAGGGTGATTAGGGGGTGGTTAGGTGGGTTAAGGGTGGGTTAGGCGTGGGTTAAGGTCGATTAGGTGAAATGAATGGTGTATAAGGATCATTAGGGAGGATCAGAGGCCGATTAGGGCTCACTTTAAGTCCAAATACGCAACTAAGTGCGCCTTTAAGGCCATTAAGGCCCGATTAGGGCCACATTAGGCCACTTAGGGGGTGATTAGGCTTAACTTTAAGACATTAGGGGCACATTAGGGTGATTAGGGGGTGGTTAGGTGGGTTAAGGGTGGGTTAGGCGTGGGTTAAGGTCGATTAGGTGAAATGAATGGTGTATAAGGATCACTAAGGAGGATCAGAGGCCGATTAGGGCGCATTATAAGTCCAAATCCACAACTAAGTGCCCGTTTAGGCTCATTAAGGCCCCATTTGGGCCACATTAGGCCGCTTAGGGGGAGATTTGGTTAAAGTTAAGGTGATTAGGGGTACATTAGGGTGATTAGGGGATGGTTAGGTGGGTTAAGGGTGGGTTAGGCGTGGGTTAAGGTCGATTAGGTGAAATGAATGGTGTATAAGGATCATTAGGGAGGATCAAGAGCCCATTAAGGCTAATCTTAAGTCGTTTTCCTGGTTTAAGTGGGACTTGGACCGTGTTAAGTCTGCATTAGGGGTCATTAGAGGTGGGTTAGGCTGAACTTAAGGTGATTAGGAAAATATTAGGCTGGGTTAAGGTGAGTTAGGCCGCATTAGGCGTCATTAGGGGTGCATTAGGCGAAATAAAAAAATATGAACGTGGTATAAGGATCACTAGGGAGGATCAAGAGCCTATTAGGCCTAATATTAGGCTTATTAGGGGGACTTAGCCGTAATATGGGCGACTTAACCCGACTTGCGCGCGTACTAAGGCCCATTCGGGGGTTTTTAGGGTAGAATTAGACGTTCGAGACACTCCTGAGGTCATTTCTCGAGCTCTACAACCTCATAGACCCCTCCCAGCACCTCCCACAGTCGTTCCCGCAGCGTGGCACTTGGCCACCTGCGCGGAAAGGCCCTCCTAGGGGGGTTCTGGAGGGGGTCCCCAGGGACCCCCAAACGACCGGGGGACCGGTCCAACCGGGGTTTCCGCCATCGTGCATCCCACTGAGGAGCCCTCCATCGATTTTGTCGAACCCGACTTGATGGGTTGTACGCATGCGCCACTTGACGCTCAGCTGTCTGCCTGTCTTCTGCAATAAGACACCACAAGGCACCATGTCGGGGCTCAGGAGTGACCATTTTACAATATTCGAACCAAAACTTGGTCAGGGCAAGTCGATGGTGCGCATCCACTGGGGAAGCAAGAAAATCGGTGTGCAAAGGTCTGGAACGCCCGTTATGGCACCGTAAAGACGTGTACCCCCGATTTTGGCACTTGTACGGGCCTTGCGTTGCCGCATGATGTCCGATGCTGACCGAACCTGGCATGAAGGTCCGTCAAGGTCATGCGCAGAAGGTGACGGCATCAGATCCGGAAACAGACACGATCCCGAGTCACTGTGGGTGGAGATGTCCCGCAAACGGGCCAAATCGACGCTTGCACGCCAAGTACTAGAGGTCATGATAACCGTTCGACACGGGAATGCGTGCATCAGACGCGCCGTTGAACGAGGATAATTTGATGTCCAGAAAATTTGACTTGGAACGTGTTTTTAAGCACTTTTAGAGCGACTTTTCCGCTTTTTTCCTGAAATTAAGGGTTATTAGGCCGTTTAAGGGGTGGTTAATGAAAATTAGTGGGGGGTTAAGGTTGCTAAGGCCACTTAGGGCGAGTTAGGGCGGGTTAAGGGGTGGTTAGGGCCACTTAGGGGTGGGTTAATGAAAATTAGTGGGGGGTTAAGGTTGCTAAGGGCACTTAGGGCGAGTTAGGGCGGGTTAAGGGTGGGTTAGGGCCACTTAGGGGTGGGTTAATGAAAATTAGTGGGGGGTTAAGGTTGCTAAGGCCACTTAGGGCGAGTTAGGGCGGGTTAAGGGGTGGTTAGGGCCACTTAGGGGTGGGTTAATGAAAATTAGTGGGGGGTTAAGGTTGCTAAGGGCACTTAGGGCGAGTTAGGGCGGGTTAAGGGTGGGTTAGGGCCACTTAGGGGTGGGTTAATGAAAATTAGTGGGGGGTTAAGGTTGCTAAGGGCACTTAGGGCGAGTTAGGGCGGGTTAAGGGTGGGTTAGGGCCACTTAGGGGTGGGTTAATGAAAATTAGTGGGGGGTTAAGGTTGCTAAGGCCACTTAGGGCGAGTTAGGGCGGGTTAAGGGTGGTTAGGGCCACTTAGGGGTGGGTTAATGAAAATTAGTGGGGGGTTAAGGTTGCTAAGGGCACTTAGGGCGAGTTAGGGCGGGTTAAGGGGTGGTTAGGGCCACTTAGGGGTGGGTTAATGAAAATTAGTGGGGGGTTAAGGTTGCTAAGGGCACTTAGGGCGAGTTAGGGCGGGTTAAGGGGTGGTTAGGGCCACTTAGGGGTGGGTTAATGAAAATTAGTGGGGGGTTAAGGTTGCTAAGGCACTTAGGGCGAGTTAGGGCGGGTTAAGGGGTGGTTAGGGCCACTTAGGGGTGGGTTAATGAAAATTAGTGGGGGGTTAAGGTTGCTAAGGCCACTTAGGGCGAGTTAGGGCGGGTTAAGGGGTGGTTAGGGCCACTTAGGGGTGGGTTAATGAAAATTAGTGGGGGGTTAAGGTTGCTAAGGCCACTTAGGGCGAGTTAGGGCGGGTTAAGGGGTGGTTAGGGCCACTTAGGGGTGGGTTAATGAAAATTAGTGGGGGGTTAAGGTTGCTAAGGGCACTTAGGGCGAGTTAGGGCGGGTTAAGGGGTGGTTAGGGCCACTTAGGGGTGGGTTAATGAAAATTAGTGGGGGGTTAAGGTTGCTAAGGCCACTTAGGGCGAGTTAGGGCGGGTTAAGGGGTGGTTAGGGCCACTTAGGGGTGGGTTAATGAAAATTAGTGGGGGGTTAAGGTTGCTAAGGCCACTTAGGGCGAGTTAGGGCGGGTTAAGGGGTGGTTAGGGCCACTTAGGGGTGGGTTAATGAAAATTAGTGGGGGGTTAAGGTTGCTAAGGCCACTTAGGGCGAGTTAGGGCGGGTTAAGGGGTGGTTAGGGCCACTTAGGGGTGGGTTAATGAAAATTAGTGGGGGGTTAAGGTTGCTAAGGGCACTTAGGGCGAGTTAGGGCGGGTTAAGGGGTGGTTAGGGCCACTTAGGGGTGGGTTAATGAAAATTAGTGGGGGGTTAAGGTTGCTAAGGGCACTTAGGGCGAGTTAGGGCGGGTTAAGGGGTGGTTAGGGCCACTTAGGGGTGGGTTAATGAAAATTAGTGGGGGGTTAAGGTTGCTAAGGGCACTTAGGGCGAGTTAGGGCGGGTTAAGGGGTGGTTAGGGCCACTTAGGGGTGGGTTAATGAAAATTAGTGGGGGGTTAAGGTTGCTAAGGGCACTTAGGGCGAGTTAGGGCGGGTTAAGGGTGGGTTAGGGCCACTTAGGGGTGGGTTAATGAAAATTAGTGGGGGGTTAAGGTTGCTAAGGCCACTTAGGGCGAGTTAGGGCGGGTTAAGGGTGGGTTAGGGCCACTTAGGGGTGGGTTAATGAAAATTAGTGGGGGGTTAAGGTTGCTAAGGCCACTTAGGGCGAGTTAGGGCGGGTTAAGGGGTGGTTAGGGCCACTTAGGGGTGGGTTAATGAAAATTAGTGGGGGGTTAAGGTTGCTAAGGGCACTTAGGGCGAGTTAGGGCGGGTTAAGGGTGGGTTAGGGCCACTTAGGGGTGGGTTAATGAAAATTAGTGGGGGGTTAAGGTTGCTAAGGCCACTTAGGGCGAGTTAGGGCGGGTTAAGGGTGGGTTAGGGCCACTTAGGGGTGGGTTAATGAAAATTAGTGGGGGGTTAAGGTTGCTAAGGCCACTTAGGGCGAGTTAGGGCGGGTTAAGGGTGGGTTAGGGCCACTTAGGGGTGGGTTAATGAAAATTAGTGGGGGGTTAAGGTTGCTAAGGCCACTTAGGGCGAGTTAGGGCGGGTTAAGGGGTGGTTAGGGCCACTTAGGGGTGGGTTAATGAAAATTAGTGGGGGGTTAAGGTTGCTAAGGCCACTTAGGGCGAGTTAGGGCGGGTTAAGGGTGGGTTAGGGCCACTTAGGGGTGGGTTAATGAAAATTAGTGGGGGGTTAAGGTTGCTAAGGCCACTTAGGGCGAGTTAGGGCGGGTTAAGGGTGGGTTAGGGCCACTTAAGGGTGGGTTAATGAAAATTAGTGGGGGGTTAAGGTTGCTAAGGGCACTTAGGGCGAGTTAGGGCGGGTTAAGGGTGGGTTAGGGCCACTTAGGGGTGGGTTAATGAAAATTAGTGGGGGGTTAAGGTTGCTAAGGCCACTTAGGGCGAGTTAGGGCGGGTTAAGGGGTGGTTAGGGCCACTTAGGGGTGGGTTAATGAAAATTAGTGGGGGGTTAAGGTTGCTAAGGCCACTTAGGGCGAGTTAGGGCGGGTTAAGGGGTGGTTAGGGCCACTTAGGGGTGGGTTAATGAAAATTAGTGGGGGGTTAAGGTTGCTAAGGGCACTTAGGGCGAGTTAGGGGGTGGTTAAGGGCACTTAGGGGTGGTTAGGGTGAGTTAAGCGTCACTTAGGGCCCCATTAAGCGCATTAGGCGTGATTAGCAGGCGGTTAAGGCTCATTAGGGCTCTGAAGACTCGTTTTAGGCTGAAAATGTGCGTATTAAGGGTCGATTCTGGGCAAGTTAGGGTTGCGGAACACAGTGAAGCCATTTATGAGACGCTCAGAGGCCGCCAAGCAACGGGAATGCACAATGTCGAGGGCTGTATGTATCTGTGTTAGTCCCCCTGTACGTGCCTCAACAGACGTTCACGGAGGTGGCTGCGATATAAAATCTGAGTAGCGGATCTTGTAGAGGAGACCGAGACGCGTCTCCCTGTGTGGTTTGTTTTGGAATTGGGGACCGTTATTGAGGTGATGGGAGTGACATTGTGTTTGGCTTTGGGGGGCAAAAAACGCCTAAGTCCCAGGTGCCGTTTTTTATCCCCGGGTAGAGTTGCGTGACCCCCCCCCAGGGGTAGGAAGGGGGTGTCTGAGGTGGAAAGGGAGACTGTAGGGGTATGTAATCGAGGTCGGCGGATCGAATGGCGAACTCAGATTTCCGAAAAGATCAACTTTTTCATCCCATAGGGAGCCCTTTGTGTCAAAAAGTGGTCAAAATGGCCGAAAGGCGACAAAGTTGGCCCGGCGAGTTTGTCAAAAGTGAAATCTGAGTAGCGGATCTTGTAGAGGAGACCGAGACGCGTCGCCCTGTGTGGTTTGTTTTGGAATTGGGGACCGTTATTGAGGTGATAGGAGTGACATTGTGTTTGGCTGGGGGGGCCCCCCAATTTTTATCCCCGGGTCACATTCCGTGACCCCCCCAGGGGTAGGAAGGGGGTGTCTGAGGTGGAAAGGGAGACTGTAGGGGTATGTAATCGAGGTCGGCGGATCGAATGGCGAACTCAGATTTCCGAAAAGATCAACTTTTTCATCCCATAGGGACCCCTTTGTGTCAAAAAGTGGTCAAAATGGCGGAAATGCGACAAAGTTGGCCCGGCGAGTTTGTCAAAAGTGAAATCTGAGTAGCGGATCTTGTAGAGGAGACCGAGACGCGTCTCCCTGTGTGGTTTGTTTTGGAATTGGGGACCGTTATTGAGGTGATGGGAGTGACATTGTGTTTGGCTTTGGGGGGCAAAAAACGCCTAAGTCCCAGGTGCCGTTTTTTATCCCCGGGTAGAGTTGCGTGACCCCCCCCCAGGGGTAGGAAGGGGGTGTCTGGGGTGGAAAGGGAGACTGTAGGGGTATGTAATCGAGGTCGGCGGATCGAATGGCGAACTCAGATTTCCGAAAAGATCAACTTTTTCATCCCATAGGGACCCCTTTGTGTCAAAAAGTGGTCAAAATGGCCGAAAGGCGACAAAGTTGGCCCGGCGAGTTTGTCAAAAGTGAAATCTGAGTAGCGGATCTTGTAGAGGAGACCGAGACGCGTCGCCCTGTGTGGTTTGTTTTGGAATTGGGGACCGTTATTGAGGTGATAGGAGTGACATTGTGTTTGGCTGGGGGGGCCCCCCAATTTTTATCCCCGGGTCACATTCCGTGACCCCCCCAGGGGTAGGAAGGGGGTGTCTGAGGTGGAAAGGGAGACTGTAGGGGTATGTAATCGAGGTCGGCGGATCGAATGGCGAACTCAGATTTCCGAAAAGATCAACTTTTTCATCCCATAGGGAGCCCTTTGTGTCAAAAAGTGGTCAAAATGGCGGAAATGCGACAAAGTTGGCCCGGCGAGTTTGTCAAAAGTGAAATCTGAGTAGCGGATCTTGTAGAGGAGACCGAGACGCGTCTCCCTGTGTGGTTTGTTTTGGAATTGGGGACCGTTATTGAGGTGATGGGAGTGACATTGTGTTTGGCTTTGGGGGGCAAAAAACGCCTAAGTCCCAGGTGCCGTTTTTTATCCCCGGGTAGAGTTGCGTGACCCCCCCCCAGGGGTAGGAAGGGGGTGTCTGGAGTGGAAAGGGAGACTGTAGGGGTATGTAATCGAGGTCGGCGGATCGAATGGCGAACTCAGATTTCCGAAAAGATCAACTTTTTCATCCCATAGGGACCCCTTTGTGTCAAAAAGTGGTCAAAATGGCGGAAATGCGACAAAGTTGGCCCGGCGAGTTTGTCAAAAGTGAAATCTGAGTAGCGGATCTTGTAGAGGAGACCGAGACGCGTCTCCCTGTGTGGTTTGTTTTGGAATTGGGGACCGTTATTGAGGTGATAGGAGTGACATTGTGTTTGGCTGGGGGGGCCCCCAATTTTTATCCCCGGGTCACATTCCGTGACCCCCCCAGGGGTAGGAAGGGGGTGTCTGAGGTGGAAAGGGAGACTGTAGGGGTATGTAATCGAGGTCGGCGGATCGAATGGCGAACTCAGATTTCCGAAAAGATCAACTTTTTCATCCCATAGGGAGCCCTTTGTGTCAAAAAGTGGTCAAAATGGCCGAAATGCGACAAAGTTGGCCCGGCGAGTTTGTCAAAAGTGAAATCTGAGTAGCGGATCTTGTAGAGGAGACCGAGACGCGTCTCCCTGTGTGGTTTGTTTTGGAATTGGGGACCGTTATTGAGGTGATGGGAGTGACATTGTGTTTGGCTTTGGGGGGCAAAAAAACGCCTAAGTCCCAGGTGCCGTTTTTTATCCCCGGGTAGAGTTGCGTGACCCCCCCCAGGGGTAGGAAGGGGGTGTCTGGGGTGGAAAGGGAGACTGTAGGGGTATGTAATCGAGGTCGNCAACCGGGGTTTCCGCCATCGTGCATCCCACTGAGGAGCCCTCCATCGATTTTGTCGAAACCGACTTGATGGGTTGTACGCATGCGCCACTTGACGCTCAGCTGTCTGCCTGTCTTCTGCAATAAGACACCCACAAGGCACCATGTCGGGGCTCAGGAGTGACCATTTTACAATATTCGAACCAAAACTTGGTCAGGGCAAGTCGATGGTGCGCATCCACTGGGGAAGCAAGAAAATCGGTGTGCAAAGGTCTGGAACGCCCCGTTATGGCACCGTAAAGACGTGTACCCCCGATTTTGGCACTTGTACGGGCCTTGCGTTGCCGCATGATGTCCGATGCTGACCGAACCTGGCATGAAGGTCCGTCAAGGTCATGCGCAGAAGGTGACGGCATCAGATCCGGAAACAGACACGATCCCGAGTCACTGTGGGTGGAGATGTCCCGCAAACGGGCCAAATCGACGCTTGCACGCCAAGTACTAGAGGTCATGATAACCGTTCGACACGGGAATGCGTGCATCAGACGCGCCGTTGAACGAGGATAATTTGATGTCCAGAAAATTTGACTTGGAACGTGTTTTTAAGCACTTTTAGAGCGACTTTTCCGCTTTTTTCCTGAAATTAAGGGTTATTAGGCCGTTTAAGGGGTGGTTAATGAAAATTAGTGGGGGGTTAAGGTTGCTAAGGCCACTTAGGGCGAGTTAGGGCGGGTTAAGGGGTGGTTAGGGCCACTTAGGGGTGGGTTAATGAAAATTAGTGGGGGGTTAAGGTTGCTAAGGGCACTTAGGGCGAGTTAGGGCGGGTTAAGGGTGGGTTAGGGCCACTTAGGGGTGGGTTAATGAAAATTAGTGGGGGGTTAAGGTTGCTAAGGCACTTAGGGCGAGTTAGGGCGGGTTAAGGGGTGGTTAGGGCCACTTAGGGGTGGGTTAATGAAAATTAGTGGGGGGTTAAGGTTGCTAAGGGCACTTAGGGCGAGTTAGGGCGGGTTAAGGGTGGGTTAGGGCCACTTAGGGGTGGGTTAATGAAAATTAGTGGGGGGTTAAGGTTGCTAAGGGCACTTAGGGCGAGTTAGGGCGGGTTAAGGGTGGGTTAGGGCCACTTAGGGGTGGGTTAATGAAAATTAGTGGGGGGTTAAGGTTGCTAAGGCCACTTAGGGCGAGTTAGGGCGGGTTAAGGGGTGGTTAGGGCCACTTAGGGGTGGGTTAATGAAAATTAGTGGGGGGTTAAGGTTGCTAAGGGCACTTAGGGCGAGTTAGGGCGGGTTAAGGGGTGGTTAGGGCCACTTAGGGGTGGGTTAATGAAAATTAGTGGGGGGTTAAGGTTGCTAAGGGCACTTAGGGCGAGTTAGGGCGGGTTAAGGGGTGGTTAGGGCCACTTAGGGGTGGGTTAATGAAAATTAGTGGGGGGTTAAGGTTGCTAAGGCACTTAGGGCGAGTTAGGGCGGGTTAAGGGGTGGTTAGGGCCACTTAGGGGTGGGTTAATGAAAATTAGTGGGGGGTTAAGGTTGCTAAGGCCACTTAGGGCGAGTTAGGGCGGGTTAAGGGGTGGTTAGGGCCACTTAGGGGTGGGTTAATGAAAATTAGTGGGGGGTTAAGGTTGCTAAGGCCACTTAGGGCGAGTTAGGGCGGGTTAAGGGGTGGTTAGGGCCACTTAGGGGTGGGTTAATGAAAATTAGTGGGGGGTTAAGGTTGCTAAGGCACTTAGGGCGAGTTAGGGCGGGTTAAGGGGTGGTTAGGGCCACTTAGGGGTGGGTTAATGAAAATTAGTGGGGGGTTAAGGTTGCTAAGGCCACTTAGGGCGAGTTAGGGCGGGTTAAGGGGTGGTTAGGGCCACTTAGGGGTGGGTTAATGAAAATTAGTGGGGGGTTAAGGTTGCTAAGGCCACTTAGGGCGAGTTAGGGCGGGTTAAGGGGTGGTTAGGGCCACTTAGGGGTGGGTTAATGAAAATTAGTGGGGGGTTAAGGTTGCTAAGGCCACTTAGGGCGAGTTAGGGCGGGTTAAGGGGTGGTTAGGGCCACTTAGGGGTGGGTTAATGAAAATTAGTGGGGGGTTAAGGTTGCTAAGGGCACTTAGGGCGAGTTAGGGCGGGTTAAGGGGTGGTTAGGGCCACTTAGGGGTGGGTTAATGAAAATTAGTGGGGGGTTAAGGTTGCTAAGGCACTTAGGGCGAGTTAGGGCGGGTTAAGGGGTGGTTAGGGCCACTTAGGGGTGGGTTAATGAAAATTAGTGGGGGGTTAAGGTTGCTAAGGCCACTTAGGGCGAGTTAGGGCGGGTTAAGGGTGGTTAGGGCCACTTAGGGGTGGGTTAATGAAAATTAGTGGGGGGTTAAGGTTGCTAAGGGCACTTAGGGCGAGTTAGGGCGGGTTAAGGGGTGGTTAGGGCCACTTAGGGGTGGGTTAATGAAAATTAGTGGGGGGTTAAGGTTGCTAAGGGCACTTAGGGCGAGTTAGGGCGGGTTAAGGGGTGGTTAGGGCCACTTAGGGGTGGGTTAATGAAAATTAGTGGGGGGTTAAGGTTGCTAAGGGCACTTAGGGCGAGTTAGGGCGGGTTAAGGGGTGGTTAGGGCCACTTAGGGGTGGGTTAATGAAAATTAGTGGGGGGTTAAGGTTGCTAAGGGCACTTAGGGCGAGTTAGGGCGGGTTAAGGGTGGGTTAGGGCCACTTAGGGGTGGGTTAATGAAAATTAGTGGGGGGTTAAGGTTGCTAAGGCCACTTAGGGCGAGTTAGGGCGGGTTAAGGGTGGGTTAGGGCCACTTAGGGGTGGGTTAATGAAAATTAGTGGGGGGTTAAGGTTGCTAAGGCCACTTAGGGCGAGTTAGGGCGGGTTAAGGGGTGGTTAGGGCCACTTAGGGGTGGGTTAATGAAAATTAGTGGGGGGTTAAGGTTGCTAAGGGCACTTAGGGCGAGTTAGGGCGGGTTAAGGGTGGGTTAGGGCCACTTAGGGGTGGGTTAATGAAAATTAGTGGGGGGTTAAGGTTGCTAAGGCCACTTAGGGCGAGTTAGGGCGGGTTAAGGGTGGGTTAGGGCCACTTAGGGGTGGGTTAATGAAAATTAGTGGGGGGTTAAGGTTGCTAAGGCCACTTAGGGCGAGTTAGGGCGGGTTAAGGGTGGGTTAGGGCCACTTAGGGGTGGGTTAATGAAAATTAGTGGGGGGTTAAGGTTGCTAAGGCCACTTAGGGCGAGTTAGGGCGGGTTAAGGGGTGGTTAGGGCCACTTAGGGGTGGGTTAATGAAAATTAGTGGGGGGTTAAGGTTGCTAAGGCCACTTAGGGCGAGTTAGGGCGGGTTAAGGGTGGGTTAGGGCCACTTAGGGGTGGGTTAATGAAAATTAGTGGGGGGTTAAGGTTGCTAAGGCCACTTAGGGCGAGTTAGGGCGGGTTAAGGGTGGGTTAGGGCCACTTAAGGGTGGGTTAATGAAAATTAGTGGGGGGTTAAGGTTGCTAAGGGCACTTAGGGCGAGTTAGGGCGGGTTAAGGGTGGGTTAGGGCCACTTAGGGGTGGGTTAATGAAAATTAGTGGGGGGTTAAGGTTGCTAAGGCCACTTAGGGCGAGTTAGGGCGGGTTAAGGGGTGGTTAGGGCCACTTAGGGGTGGGTTAATGAAAATTAGTGGGGGGTTAAGGTTGCTAAGGCCACTTAGGGCGAGTTAGGGCGGGTTAAGGGGTGGTTAGGGCCACTTAGGGGTGGGTTAATGAAAATTAGTGGGGGGTTAAGGTTGCTAAGGGCACTTAGGGCGAGTTAGGGGGTGGTTAAGGGCACTTAGGGGTGGTTAGGGTGAGTTAAGCGTCACTTAGGGCCCCATTAAGCGCATTAGGCGTGATTAGCAGGCGGTTAAGGCTCATTAGGGCTCTGAAGACTCGTTTTAGGCTGAAAATGTGCGTATTAAGGGTCGATTCTGGGCAAGTTAGGGTTGCGGAACACAGTGAAGCCATTTATGAGACGCTCAGAGGCCGCCAAGCAACGGGAATGCACAATGTCGAGGGCTGTATGTATCTGTGTTAGTCCCCCTGTACGTGCCTCAACAGACGTTCACGGAGGTGGCTGCGATATAAAATCTGAGTAGCGGATCTTGTAGAGGAGACCGAGACGCGTCTCCCTGTGTGGTTTGTTTTGGAATTGGGGACCGTTATTGAGGTGATGGGAGTGACATTGTGTTTGGCTTTGGGGGGCAAAAAACGCCTAAGTCCCAGGTGCCGTTTTTTATCCCCGGGTAGAGTTGCGTGACCCCCCCCCAGGGGTAGGAAGGGGGTGTCTGAGGTGGAAAGGGAGACTGTAGGGGTATGTAATCGAGGTCGGCGGATCGAATGGCGAACTCAGATTTCCGAAAAGATCAACTTTTTCATCCCATAGGGAGCCCTTTGTGTCAAAAAGTGGTCAAAATGGCCGAAAGGCGACAAAGTTGGCCCGGCGAGTTTGTCAAAAGTGAAATCTGAGTAGCGGATCTTGTAGAGGAGACCGAGACGCGTCGCCCTGTGTGGTTTGTTTTGGAATTGGGGACCGTTATTGAGGTGATAGGAGTGACATTGTGTTTGGCTGGGGGGGCCCCCCAATTTTTATCCCCGGGTCACATTCCGTGACCCCCCCAGGGGTAGGAAGGGGGTGTCTGAGGTGGAAAGGGAGACTGTAGGGGTATGTAATCGAGGTCGGCGGATCGAATGGCGAACTCAGATTTCCGAAAAGATCAACTTTTTCATCCCATAGGGACCCCTTTGTGTCAAAAAGTGGTCAAAATGGCGGAAATGCGACAAAGTTGGCCCGGCGAGTTTGTCAAAAGTGAAATCTGAGTAGCGGATCTTGTAGAGGAGACCGAGACGCGTCTCCCTGTGTGGTTTGTTTTGGAATTGGGGACCGTTATTGAGGTGATGGGAGTGACATTGTGTTTGGCTTTGGGGGGCAAAAAACGCCTAAGTCCCAGGTGCCGTTTTTTATCCCCGGGTAGAGTTGCGTGACCCCCCCCCAGGGGTAGGAAGGGGGTGTCTGGGGTGGAAAGGGAGACTGTAGGGGTATGTAATCGAGGTCGGCGGATCGAATGGCGAACTCAGATTTCCGAAAAGATCAACTTTTTCATCCCATAGGGACCCCTTTGTGTCAAAAAGTGGTCAAAATGGCCGAAAGGCGACAAAGTTGGCCCGGCGAGTTTGTCAAAAGTGAAATCTGAGTAGCGGATCTTGTAGAGGAGACCGAGACGCGTCGCCCTGTGTGGTTTGTTTTGGAATTGGGGACCGTTATTGAGGTGATAGGAGTGACATTGTGTTTGGCTGGGGGGGCCCCCCAATTTTTATCCCCGGGTCACATTCCGTGACCCCCCCAGGGGTAGGAAGGGGGTGTCTGAGGTGGAAAGGGAGACTGTAGGGGTATGTAATCGAGGTCGGCGGATCGAATGGCGAACTCAGATTTCCGAAAAGATCAACTTTTTCATCCCATAGGGAGCCCTTTGTGTCAAAAAGTGGTCAAAATGGCGGAAATGCGACAAAGTTGGCCCGGCGAGTTTGTCAAAAGTGAAATCTGAGTAGCGGATCTTGTAGAGGAGACCGAGACGCGTCTCCCTGTGTGGTTTGTTTTGGAATTGGGGACCGTTATTGAGGTGATGGGAGTGACATTGTGTTTGGCTTTGGGGGGCAAAAAACGCCTAAGTCCCAGGTGCCGTTTTTTATCCCCGGGTAGAGTTGCGTGACCCCCCCCCAGGGGTAGGAAGGGGGTGTCTGGAGTGGAAAGGGAGACTGTAGGGGTATGTAATCGAGGTCGGCGGATCGAATGGCGAACTCAGATTTCCGAAAAGATCAACTTTTTCATCCCATAGGGACCCCTTTGTGTCAAAAAGTGGTCAAAATGGCGGAAATGCGACAAAGTTGGCCCGGCGAGTTTGTCAAAAGTGAAATCTGAGTAGCGGATCTTGTAGAGGAGACCGAGACGCGTCTCCCTGTGTGGTTTGTTTTGGAATTGGGGACCGTTATTGAGGTGATAGGAGTGACATTGTGTTTGGCTGGGGGGGCCCCCCAATTTTTATCCCCGGGTCACATTCCGTGACCCCCCCAGGGGTAGGAAGGGGGTGTCTGAGGTGGAAAGGGAGACTGTAGGGGTATGTAATCGAGGTCGGCGGATCGAATGGCGAACTCAGATTTCCGAAAAGATCAACTTTTTCATCCCATAGGGAGCCCTTTGTGTCAAAAAGTGGTCAAAATGGCCGAAATGCGACAAAGTTGGCCCGGCGAGTTTGTCAAAAGTGAAATCTGAGTAGCGGATCTTGTAGAGGAGACCGAGACGCGTCTCCCTGTGTGGTTTGTTTTGGAATTGGGGACCGTTATTGAGGTGATGGGAGTGACATTGTGTTTGGCTTTGGGGGGCAAAAAACGCCTAAGTCCCAGGTGCCGTTTTTTATCCCCGGGTAGAGTTGCGTGACCCCCCCCCAGGGGTAGGAAGGGGGTGTCTGGGGTGGAAAGGGAGACTGTAGGGGTATGTAATCGAGGTCGGCGGATCGAATGGCGAACTCAGATTTCCGAAAAGATCAACTTTTTCATCCCATAGGGAGCCCTTTGTGTCAAAAAGTGGTCAAAATGGCCGAAATGCGACAAAGTTGGCCCGGCGAGTTTGTCAAAAGTGAAATCTGAGTAGCGGATCTTGTAGAGGAGACCGAGACGCGTCTCCCTGTGTGGTTTGTTTTGGAATTGGGGACCGTTATTGAGGTGATGGGAGTGACATTGTGTTTGGCTTTGGGGGGCAAAAAACGCCTAAGTCCCAGGTGCCGTTTTTTATCCCCGGGTAGAGTTGCGTGACCCCCCCCAGGGGTAGGAAGGGGGTGTCTGAGGTGGAAAGGGAGACTGTAGGGGTATGTAATCGAGGTCGGCGGATCGAATGGCGAACTCAGATTTCCGAAAAGATCAACTTTTTCATCCCATAGGGAGCCCTTTGTGTCAAAAAGTGGTCAAAATGGCCGAAATGCGACAAAGTTGGCCCGGCGAGTTTGTCAAAAGTGAAATCTGAGTAGCGGATCTTGTAGAGGAGACCGAGACGCGTCTCCCTGTGTGGTTTGTTTTGGAATTGGTGACCGTTATTGAGGTGATGGGAGTGACATTGTGTTTGGCTTTGGGGGGCAAAAAACGCCTAAGTCCCAGGTGCCGTTTTTTATCCCCGGGTAGAGTTGCGTGACCCCCCCCCAGGGGTAGGAAGGGGGTGTCTGGAGTGGAAAGGGAGACTGTAGGGGTATGTAATCGAAGTCGGCGGATCGAATGGCGAACTCAGATTTCCGAAAAGATCAACTTTTTCATCCCATAGGGAGCCCTTTGTGTCAAAAAGTGGTCAAAATGGCCGAAAGGCGACAAAGTTGGCCCGGCGAGTTTGTCAAAAGTGAAATCTGAGTAGCGGATCTTGTAGAGGAGACCGAGACGCGTCGCCCTGTGTGGTTTGTTTTGGAATTGGGGACCGTTATTGAGGTGATAGGAGTGACATTGTGTTTGGCTGGGGGGGCCCCCCAATTTTTATCCCCGGGTCACATTCCGTGACCCCCCCAGGGGTAGGAAGGGGGTGTCTGAGGTGGAAAGGGAGACTGTAGGGGTATGTAATCGAGGTCGGCGGATCGAATGGCGAACTCAGATTTCCGAAAAGATCAACTTTTTCATCCCATAGGGAGCCCTTTGTGTCAAAAAGTGGTCAAAATGGCCGAAATGCGACAAAGTTGGCCCGGCGAGTTTGTCAAAAGTGAAATCTGAGTAGCGGATCTTGTAGAGGAGACCGAGACGCGTCTCCCTGTGTGGTTTGTTTTGGAATTGGGGACCGTTATTGAGGTGATGGGAGTGACATTGTGTTTGGCTTTGGGGGGCAAAAAACGCCTAAGTCCCAGGTGCCGTTTTTTATCCCCGGGTAGAGTTGCGTGACCCCCCCCCAGGGGTAGGAAGGGGGTGTCTGGGGTGGAAAGGGAGACTGTAGGGGTATGTAATCGAGGTCGGCGGATCGAATGGCGAACTCAGATTTCCGAAAAGATCAACTTTTTCATCCCATAGGGAGCCCTTTGTGTCAAAAAGTGGTCAAAATGGCGGAAATGCGACAAAGTTGGCCCGGCGAGTTTGTCAAAAGTGAAATCTGAGTAGCGGATCTTGTAGAGGAGACCGAGACGCGTCTCCCTGTGTGGTTTGTTTTGGAATTGGGGACCGTTATTGAGGTGATAGGAGTGACATTGTGTTTGGCTGGGGGGCCCCCCAATTTTTATCCCCGGGTCACATTCCGTGACCCCCCCAGGGGTAGGAAGGGGGTGTCTGAGGTGGAAAGGGAGACTGTAGGGGTATGTAATCGAGGTCGGCGGATCGAATGGCGAACTCAGATTTCCGAAAAGATCAACTTTTTCATCCCATAGGGACCCCTTTGTGTCAAAAAGTGGTCAAAATGGCGGAAATGCGACAAAGTTGGCCCGGCGAGTTTGTCAAAAGTGAAATCTGAGTAGCGGATCTTGTAGAGGAGACCGAGACGCGTCTCCCTGTGTGGTTTGTTTTGGAATTGGGGACCGTTATTGAGGTGATAGGAGTGACATTGTGTTTGGCTGGGGGGGCCCCCCAATTTTTATCCCCGGGTCACATTCCGTGACCCCCCCAGGGGTAGGAAGGGGGTGTCTGAGGTGGAAAGGGAGACTGTAGGGGTATGTAATCGAGGTCGGCGGATCGAATGGCGAACTCAGATTTCCGAAAAGATCAACTTTTTCATCCCATAGGGACCCCTTTGTGTCAAAAAGTGGTCAAAATGGCGGAAATGCGACAAAGTTGGCCCGGCGAGTTTGTCAAAAGTGAAATCTGAGTAGCGGATCTTGTAGAGGAGACCGAGACGCGTCTCCCTGTGTGGTTTGTTTTGGAATTGGGGACCGTTATTGAGGTGATGGGAGTGACATTGTGTTTGGCTTTGGGGGGCAAAAAACGCCTAAGTCCCAGGTGCCGTTTTTTATCCCCGGGTAGAGTTGCGTGACCCCCCCCCAGGGGTAGGAAGGGGGTGTCTGGGGTGGAAAGGGAGACTGTAGGGGTATGTAATCGAGGTCGGCGGATCGAATGGCGAACTCAGATTTCCGAAAAGATCAACTTTTTCATCCCATAGGGACCCCTTTGTGTCAAAAAGTGGTCAAAATGGCCGAAATGCGACAAAGTTGGCCCGGCGAGTTTGTCAAAAGTGAAATCTGAGTAGCGGATCTTGTAGAGGAGACCGAGACGCGTCGCCCTGTGTGGTTTGTTTTGGAATTGGGGACCGTTATTGAGGTGATAGGAGTGACATTGTGTTTGGCTGGGGGGGCCCCCCAATTTTTATCCCCGGGTCACATTCCGTGACCCCCCAGGGGTAGGAAGGGGGTGTCTGAGGTGGAAAGGGAGACTGTAGGGGTATGTAATCGAGGTCGGCGGATCGAATGGCGAACTCAGATTCCGAAAAGATCAACTTTTTCATCCCATAGGGACCCCTTTGTGTCAAAAAGTGGTCAAAATGGCGGAAATGCGACAAAGTTGGCCCGGCGAGTTTGTCAAAAGTGAAATCTGAGTAGCGGATCTTGTAGAGGAGACCGAGACGCGTCTCCCTGTGTGGTTTGTTTTGGAATTGGGGACCGTTATTGAGGTGATGGGAGTGACATTGTGTTTGGCTTTGGGGGGCAAAAAACGCCTAAGTCCCAGGTGCCGTTTTTATCCCCGGGTAGAGTTGCGTGACCCCCCCCAGGGGTAGGAAGGGGGTGTCTGGAGTGGAAAGGGAGACTGTAGGGGTATGTAATCGAGGTCGGCGGATCGAATGGCGAACTCAGATTTCCGAAAAGATCAACTTTTTCATCCCATAGGGACCCCTTTGTGTCAAAAAGTGGTCAAAATGGCGGAAATGCGACCAAAGTTGGCCCGGCGAGTTTGTCAAAAGTGAAATCTGAGTAGCGGATCTTGTAGAGGAGACCGAGACGCGTCGCCCTGTGTGGTTTGTTTTGGAATTGGGGGACCGTTATTGAGGTGATAGGAGTGACATTGTGTTGGCTGGGGGGGCCCCCCAATTTTATCCCCGGGTCACATTCCGTGACCCCCCCAGGGGTAGGAAGGGGGTGTCTGAGGTGGAAAGGGAGACTGTAGGGGTATGTAATCGAGGTCGGCGGATCGAATGGCGAACTCAGATTTCCGAAAAGATCAACTTTTTCATCCCATAGGGGAGCCCTTTGTGTCAAAAAGTGGTCAAAATGGCCGAAATGCGACAAAGTTGGCCCGGCGAGTTTGTCAAAAGTGAAATCTGAGTAGCGGATCTTGTAGAGGAGACCGAGACGCGTCTCCCTGTGTGGTTTGTTTTGGAATTGGGGACCGTTATTGAGGTGATATAAGGATCACTAGGGAGGATCAAGGGGCCTATTAGGGCCGACTTTCAAGTCCAAATACGCAACTAAGTTGCGTCTTTAAGGCCATTAAGGCCCCATTTGCGGCCACATAAGGCCACTTATGGGGGCGATTAAGGCTTAACTTTAGATTATTTAGGGGCACATTAGGGTGCATTTAGGGGTTGGTTAGGTGGGTTAAGGTGGTTAGGCTGTGGGGTTAAGTCGCAGTAGGTGAAATATGAAATGGTGTATAAGGATCACGTAGGAGGATCAGAGGCCGGATAGGGCGCCATTATAAGTCCAAATCCACAACTTAAGCTGCCCGTTTAGCTCATTAAGGCCCCATTTTTGGCGCCAATTAGGGCCACTTAGGGGGAGATTTGGTTTAAGGTTAAGGTGATTAGGGGTGTACATTAGGGTGATTTAGGGGGGTTAGGTGCGGTTAAGGGTGGGTTAGGCGGTCTGCGCTGGGCGGGTTAAGGTCGATTTAGGTGGAAATGAATGGTGTATAAGGATCATGTAGGGAGGATCAGAGGCGATTAGCGGCTCACATTTAAAGTCAAATACGCAACTAAGTGCGCCTGTAAGGCCCATTAAGGCCCCGATTAGGGCCACATTAGGCCACTTAGGGGTTGATTAGGCTTAACTTTAAGGACATTAGGGCACATTAGGGTGATTAGGGGGTCTGCGTTTAGGGATGCGGTTAAGTAGGCGTTAGGCGTGGTATAAGGTCGATTTTGTAATGAATTGGGTGTATAAGGATCACTAAGGAGGATCAGAGGCCGATGTAGGCGCATTATAAGTCCAAATCCAACACTAAGTGCCCGTGTTAGGCTCATTAAGGCCCATGTTGGGACCACATTAGGGCGCTTTAGGGGGAGAGATTTGGTAAAGTTAAGGTGATAGGGGTACATTAGGGGTGATCTACGGGAGGTTAGGTGGTTACAGGTGGGGGTTAGGCGTGGGTTAGTCGATTAGGTGAAATGAATGGTGTATAAGGCATCATTTAGGGGAGGATCAAGAGCCCATTTAAGCTAAATCTTAAAGTCGTTTCCTGGTTTAAGGTGGGACTTGCGACCGTGTTAAGTCTGCATGTAGTGGTCATTAGAGGTGGGTAGGGCTATGAAACTAAGGTGATTAGGAAAATATTAGGGCTGGGTTAAGGTGAGTTAGGCCGCATTTAGGCGTCATTAGGGTGCAGTTAGGCGAAATAAAAAAATATGAACCGTGGGTATAAGGATCACTTAGGGAGATCAAGAGCCTATTAGGCCTAATATTAGGCTTATTAGGGGGGACTTAGCCGTAATAGGGCGACTTAACCCGGACTTGCGCCGTACTAAGGCCCATTCGGCGGGTTTTTTAGGGTAGAATTAGACGTTCGAGACACTCCTGAGGTATTTCTCGCAGCTCTTACAACCTCAGTAGACCCCTCCCAGCCCTCCCACAGTCGTTCCGCAGACGTGGCACTTTGGCCACCTGCGCGGAAAGGCCCTCTTAGGGGGTCTGGAGCGGGGTCCCCAGGACCCCCAAACGACCGGGGGACCGCGTTCCAACCGGGGTTTCCGGCCATCAGTGCATCCCATCGTGAAGGAGCCCGTCCATCGAGTTTTGTCGAACCTCGGACTTTGATGGGTTGTACGCAGTGCCGCCACTTGACGCTCAGCTGTCTGTGCCTGTCGTTCTGCAATAAGACACCACAAGGCACCATGGTCGGGCTCAGGAGTGACCATTTTACAATATTGTTCGAACCAAAACTTTGGTCAGGGCAAGGGTCGATGGTGCGCATCCACTGGGGAAGCAAGAAAATCGGTTGTGCAAAGGTCTGGACGCCCGGTTTATGGCACCGTAAAGACGTGTACCCCGATTTTTGGCACTTGTACGGGCCTTGCGTTTCCGCATCGATGTCCGATGCTGACGAACCTGGCAGTGAAGCGTCCGTCAAGGTCATGCGCAGAAGTGACGGCACATCAGAGTCCGGAAACAGACAGCGATCTCCGAGTCACTGTGGGTGGGATGTCCCGCAAACCGGGCCAAATCGACGCTGCCACCCAGTACAGAGGTCATGATAAACCGTGTCGGTAATCACGGGAATGCGTGCAGTCAGACGCGCCGTGACGAGGATAATTTTGATGTCCAGCAAAAGTCTTGACTTGAACGTGTTTTAAGCACTTTTAGAGCGACTTTTTCCGCTTTTTTCCCTAAATGTAGGGTTATTAGGCCGCTTTAAAGGGGGTGGTTAATGAAAATTAGTGGGGGGTGTAAGGTTTGCTAAGGCCACTTAGGGCGAGTTAGGGCGGCGTTAAGGGTGGTGTTAGGGCCACTTAGGGTGGGTGTTAATGAAAATTAGTGGGGGGTTAAGGTTGCTAAGGGCACTTAGGGCGGAGTTAGCGGGTTAAGGGTGGGTTAGGCCACTCTAGGGGTGGGTTTAATGAAAATTAGTGGGGGGTTAAGGTTGCTAAGGCCACTTAGGGCGAGTTAGGGCGGGTTAAGGGGTGGTTTAGGGCCACTTAGGGGTGGGTTAATAAAATAGGGGGGTTAAGGTTGCTAAGGCACTAGGGCGAGTTAGGGCGGGTTAAGGGTGGGGTTAGGGCGCCACTTAGGGTGGTGGTTAATGAAAATTAGTGGGGGTTAAGGTTGCTAAAGGGCACTTAGGGCGAGTTAGGGCGGGTTAAGGGTGGGTTAGGGCCACTTAGGGGTGGGTTAATGAAAATTAGTGGGGGGTTAAAGGTTGCTAAGGCCACTTAGGGCGAGTTAGGGCGGCGGTTAAGGGGTGGTTAGGGCCACTTAGGGGTGGGTTAATGAAAATTAGTGGGGGTTAAGGTTGCTAAGGCACTTAGGGCGAGTTAGGCGTCGGGTTAGGGGGTGGTTAGGCGCCACTTAGGGTGGGTTAATGAATGTAGGTGGGGGTTAGGTTGCTAAGGGCACTTAGGGCGAGTTAGGGCGGGTTTAAGGGTGGTTAGGGCACTTAGGGGTGGGTAATTAAAATTAGTGGGGGGTTAAGGTTGCTAAGGCCACTTAGGGCGAGTTAGGGCGGGTTAAGGGTGGTTAGGGCCACTTAGGGTGGGTTAATGAAAATTAGTGGGGGTCGTAAGGTTGCTAAGGCCACTTAGGGGCGAGTTAGGGCGGGTTAAGGGTGGTTAGGGCCACTTAGGGGTGGGGTTAGATGAAAATTAGTGAGGAGGGTTAAGGTATGCTAAGGGCACTTAGGGCGAGTTAGGGCGGGTTAAGGGTGGTTAGGGCCACTTAGGGGTGGGTTAATGAAAATTAGTGGGGGGTTAAGGTTGCTAAGGCCACTTAGGGCGAGTTAGGGCGGGTTAAGGGGTGGTTAGGGCCACTTAGGGGTGGGTTAATGAAAATTAGTGGGGGGTTAAGGTTGCTAAGGGCACTTAGGGCGAGTTAGGGCGGGTTAAGGGGTGGTTAGGGCCACTTAGGGGTGGGTTAATGAAAATTAGTGGGGGGTTAAGGTTGCTAAGGGCACTTAGGGCGAGTTAGGGCGGGTTAAGGGGTGGTTAGGGCCACTTAGGGGTGGGTTAATGAAAATTAGTGGGGGTTAAGGTTGCTAAGGCCACTTAGGGCGAGTTAGGGCGGGTTAAGGGGTGGTTAGGGCCACTTAGGGGTGGGTTAATGAAAATTAGTGGGGGGTTAAGGTTGCTAAGGGCACTTAGGGCGAGTTAGGGCGGGTTAAGGGGTGGTTAGGGCCACTTAGGGGTGGGTTAATGAAAATTAGTGGGGGGTTAAGGTTGCTAAGGCACTTAGGGCGAGTTAGGGCGGGTTAAGGGGTGGTTAGGGCCACTTAGGGGTGGGTTAATGAAAATTAGTGGGGGGTTAAGGTTGCTAAGGGCACTTAGGGCGAGTTAGGGCGGGTTAAGGGGTGGTTAGGGCCACTTAGGGGTGGGTTAATGAAAATTAGTGGGGGGTTAAGGTTGCTAAGGCACTTAGGGCGAGTTAGGGCGGGTTAAGGGTGGTTAGGGCCACTTAGGGGTGGGTTAATGAAAATTAGTGGGGGGTTAAGGTTGCTAAGGGCACTTAGGGCGAGTTAGGGCGGGTTAAGGGTGGTTAGGGCCACTTAGGGGTGGGTTAATGAAAATTAGTGGGGGTTAAGGTTGCTAAGGGCACTTAGGGCGAGTTAGGGCGGGTTAAGGGTGGTTAGGGCCACTTAGGGGTGGGTTAATGAAAATTAGTGGGGGTTAAGGTTGCTAAGGCACTTAGGGCGAGTTAGGGCGGGTTAAGGGGTGGTTAGGGCCACTTAGGGGTGGGTTAATGAAAATTAGTGGGGGGTTAAGGTTGCTAAGGGCACTTAGGGCGAGTTAGGGCGGGTTAAGGGTGGTTAGGGCCACTTAGGGGTGGGTTAATGAAAATTAGTGGGGGGTTAAGGTTGCTAAGGCCACTTAGGGCGAGTTAGGGCGGGTTAAGGGGTGGTTAGGGCCACTTAGGGGTGGGTTAATGAAAATTAGTGGGGGGTTAAGGTTGCTAAGGGCACTTAGGGCGAGTTAGGGCGGGTTAAGGGGTGGTTAGGGCCACTTAGGGGTGGGTTAATGAAAATTAGTGGGGGGTTAAGGTTGCTAAGGGCCACTTAGGGCGAAGTTAGGCGGGGTTAAGGGGTGGTTTAGGGCCACTTAGGGTGGGTTATGAAAATTAGTGGGGGTTAAGGTTGCTAAGGCCACTTAGGGCGAGTTAGGGCGGTGTTAAGGGTGGGTTAGGGCCACTTAGAGGGTGGGTTAATGAAAATTAGTGGGGGTTAAGGTTTGCTAAGGCACTTAGGGCGAGTTAGGGCGGGTTAAGGGTGGTTAGGGCACTTAGGGTGGGTTAATGAAAATTAGTGGGGGTTTTAAAGGTTTGCTTAAGGGGGGCACTTAGGGGCGAGTTAGGGCGGGTTAAGGGTGGGTTAGGGCCACTTAGGGGTGGGTTAATGAAAATTAGTGGGGTTAAGGTTGCTAAGGCCACTAGGCGAGTTAGGGGCGGGTTAAGGGTGGTTAGGGCCACTTAGGGTGGGTTAATGAAAATTAGTGGGGGGTTAAGGTTGCTAAGCGGCACTTAGGCGAGT
>SDUX01000007.1:4257459-4283383 GCA_008729055.1 Pyropia haitanensis | reverse complement strand
AGAGGTGCATGGAGTGACATTGTGTTTGGCTTTTGGGGGCAAAAAACGCCTAAGTCCCAGGTGCCGTTTTTATCCCCCGGTGATCAGGGTAGGACGTGAGCGCACCCCCCCCAGGGGTAGGAAGGGGGTGTCTGAGGTGGAAAGGGAGACTGTAGGGGTATGTAATCGAGGTCGGCGGATCGAATGGCGAACTCAGATTTCCGAAAAGATCAACTTTTTCATCCATAGGGAGCCCTTTGTGTCAAAAAGTGGTCAAAATGGCCGAAAGGCGACAAAGTTGGCCCGGCGAGTTTGTCAAAAGTGAAATCTGAGTAGCGGATCTTGTAGAGGAGACCGAGACGCGTCGCCCTGTGTGGTTTGTTTTGGAATTGGGGACCGTTATTGAGGTGATAGGAGTGACATTGTGTTTGGCTTGGGGGGGCCCCCAATTTTATCCCCGGGTCACATTCCGTGACCCCCCCAGGGGTAGGAAGGGGGTGTCTGAGGTGGGTGAAAGGGAGACTGTAGGGGTATGTAATCGAGGTCGGCGGATCGAATGGCGAACTCAGATTTCCGAAAAGATCAACTTTTTCATCCCATAGGAGCCCTTTGTGTCAAAAAGTGGTCAAAATGCGAAATGCGACAAAGTTGGCCCGGCGAGTTTGTCAAAAGTGAAATCTGAGTAGCGGATCTTGTAGAGGAGACCGAGACGCGTCTCCCTGTGTGGTTTGTTTGGAATTGGGGACCGTTATTGAGGTGATGGGAGTGACATTGTGTTTGGCTTTGGGGGGCAAAAAACGCCTAAGTCCCAGGTGCCGTTTTTTATCCCCGGTAGAGTTGCGTGACCCCCCCCCAGGGGTAGGAAGGGGGTGTCTGGGTGGAAAGGGAGACTGTAGGGTATGTAATCGAGGTCGGCGGATCGAATGGCGAACTCAGATTTCCGAAAAGATCAACTTTTTCATCCCATAGGGACCCCTTTGTGTCAAAAAGTGGTCAAAATGGCCGAAAGGCGACAAAGTTGGCCCGGCGAGTTTGTCAAAAGTGAAATCTGAGTAGCGGATCTTGTAGAGGAGACCGAGACGCGTCGCCCTGTGTGGTTTTGTTTTGGAATTGGGGACCGTTATTGAGGTGATAGGAGTGACATTGTGTTTGGCTGGGGGGCCCCCCAATTTTTATCCCCGGGTCACATTCCGTGACCCCCCCAGGGGTAGGAGGGGGGTGTCTGAGGTGGAAAGGGAGACTGTAGGGGTATGTAATCGAGGTCGGCGGATCGCAATGGCGAACTCAGATTTCCGAAAAGATCACTTTTTCATCCCATAGGGAGCCCTTTGTGTCAAAAAGTGGTCAAAATGGCCGAAATGCGACAAAGTTGGCCCGGCGAGTTTGTCAAAAGTGAAATCTGAGTAGCGGATCTTGTAGAGGAGACCGAGACGCGTCTCCCTGTTGGTTTTTGGAATTGGGGACCGTTATTGAGGTGATGGGAGTGACATTGTGTTTGGCTTTGGGGGGCAAAAAACGCCTAAGTCCCAGGTGCCGTTTTTTATCCCCGGGTAGAGTTGCGTGACCCCCCCAGGGGTAGGAAGGGGTGTCTGGAGTGGAAAGGGAGACTGTAGGGGTATGTAATCGAGGTCGGCGGATCGAATGGCGAACTCAGATTTCCGAAAAGATCAACTTTTTCATCCCATAGGGAGCCCTTTGTGTCAAAAAGTGGTCAAATGGCGGAAATGCGACAAAGTTGGCCCGGCGAGTTTGTCAAAAGTGAAATCTGAGTAGCGGATCTTGTAGAGGAGACCGAGACGCGTCTGCCCTGTGTGGTTTGTTTTGGAATTGGGGACCGTTATTGAGGTGATAGGAGTGACATTGTGTTTGGCTGGGGGGGCCCCCAATTTTTATCCCCGGGTCACATTCCGTGACCCCCCCAGGGGTAGGAAGGAGGGTGTCTGAGGTGGAAAGGGAGACTGTAGGGGTATGTAATCGAGGTCGGCGGATCGAATGGCGAACTCAGATTTCCGAAAAGATCAACTTTTTCATCCCATAGGGAGCCCTTTGTGTCAAAAAGTGTCAAAATGCGGAAATGCGACAAAGTTGGCCCGGCGAGTTTGTCAAAAGTGAAATCTGAGTAGCGGATCTTGTAGAGGAGACCGAGACGCGTCTCCCTGTGTGGTTTGTTTTGGAATGGGGACCGTTATTGAGGTGATGGGAGTGACATTGTGTTTGGCTTTGGGGGCGGCAAAAAACCCTAAGTCCAGGTCGTTTTTATCCCCGGGTAGAGTTGCGTGACCCCCCCAGGGGTAGGAAGGGGGTGCTGGGGTGGAAAGGGAGACTGTAGGGGTATGTAATCGAGGTCGGCGGATCGAATGGCAACTCAGATTTCCGAAAAGATCAACTTTTTCATCCATAGGGACCCTTTGTGTCAAAAAGTGGTCAAAATGGCGGAAATGCGACAAAGTTGGCCGGCGAGTTTGTCAAAAGTGAAATCTGAGTAGCGGATCTTGTAGAGGAGACCGAGACGCGTCTCCCTGTGTGGTTTGTTTTGGAATTGGGGACCGTTATTGAGGTGATGGGAGTGACATTGGTGTTTGGCTTTGGGGCAAAAACGCTAAGTCCCAGTGCCGTTTTTTATCCCCGGGTAGAGTTGCCGTGACCCCCCCAGGGGTAGGAAGGGGGTGTCTGAGGTGGAAAGGGAGACTGTAGGGGTATGTAATCGAGGTCGGCGGATCGAATGGCGAACTCAGATTTCCGAAAAGATCAACTTTTTCATCCCATAGGGACCCTTTGTGTCAAAAAGTGGTCAAAATGGCCGAAATGCGACAAAGTTGGCCCGGCGAGTTTGTCAAAAGTGAAATCTGAGTAGCGGATCTTGTAGAGGAGACCGAGACGCGTCCCCTGTGTGGTTTGTTTTTGAATTGGGGACCGTTATTGAGGTGATGGGAGTGACATTGTGTTTGGCTGGGCGGGCCCCCACATTTTTTATCCCCGGTACAGTTCCGTGACCCCCCCCAGGGGTAGGAAGGGGGTGTCTGAGGGTGGAAAGGGAGACTGTAGGGGTATTGTAATCGAGGTCAGGGCGGGTTAAGGGTGGTTAGGCCACTTTGGGTTAATGAAAATTAGTGGGGGGTTAAGGTTGCTAAGGCACTTAGGGCGAGTTAGGGGGTGGTTAAGGGCACTTAGGGGTGGTTAGGGTGAGTTAAGCGTCACTTAGGGCCCCATTAAGCGCATTAGGCGTGATTAGCAGGCGGTTAAGGCTCATTAGGGCTCTGAAGACTCGTTTTAGGCTGAAAATGTGCGTATTAAGGGTCGATTCTGGGCAAGTTAGGGTTGCGGAACACAGTGAAGCCATTTATGAGACGCTCAGAGGCCGCCAAGCAACGGGAATGCACAATGTCGAGGGCTGTATGTATCTGTGTTAGTCCCCCTGTACGTGCCTAACAGACGTTCACGGAGGTGGCTGCGATATAAAATCTGAGTAGCGGATCTTGTAGAGGAGACCGAGACGCGTCTCCCTGTGTGGTTTGTTTTGGAATTGGGGACCGTTATTGAGGTGATGGGAGTGACATTGTGTTTGGCTTTGGGGGCAAAAAACGCCTAAGTCCCAGGTGCCGTTTTTTATCCCCGGGTAGAGTTGCGTGACCCCCCCCCAGGGGTAGGAAGGGGGTGTCTGAGGTGGAAAGGGAGACTGTAGGGGTATGTAATCGAGGTCGGCGGATCGAATGGCGAACTCAGATTTCCGAAAAGATCAACTTTTTCATCCCATAGGGAGCCCTTTGTGTCCAAAAGTGGTCAAAATGGCCGAAATGCGACAAAGTTGGCCCGGCGAGTTTGTCAAAAGTGAAATCTGAGTAGCGGATCTTGTAGAGGAGACCGAGACGCGTCTCCCTGTGTGGTTTGTTTTGGAATTGGGGACCGTTATTGAGGTGATAGGAGTGACATTGTGTTTGGCTGGGGGGGCCCCCCAATTTTTATCCCCGGGTCACATTCCGTGACCCCCCCAGGGGTAGGAAGGGGGTGTCTGGGGTGGAAAGGGAGACTGTAGGGGTATGTAATCGAGGTCGGCGGATCGAATGGCGAACTCAGATTTCCGAAAAGATCAACTTTTTCATCCCATAGGGACCCTTTGTGTCAAAAAGTGGTCAAAATGGCGGAAATGCGACAAAGTTGGCCCGGCGAGTTTGTCAAAAGTGAAATCTGAGTAGCGGATCTTGTAGAGGAGACCGAGACGCGTCTCCCTGTGTGGTTTGTTTTGGAATTGGGGACCGTTATTGAGGTGATGGGAGTGACATTGTGTTTGGCTTTGGGGGGCAAAAAACGCCTAAGTCCCAGGTGCCGTTTTTTATCCCCGGGTAGAGTTGCGTGACCCCCCCCAGGGGTAGGAAGGGGGTGTCTGGGGTGGAAAGGGAGACTGTAGGGGTATGTAATCGAGGTCGGCGGATCGAATGGCGAACTCAGATTTCCGAAAAGATCAACTTTTTCATCCCATAGGGACCCTTTGTGTCAAAAAGTGGTCAAAATGGCCGAAATGCGACAAAGTTGGCCCGGCGAGTTTGTCAAAAGTGAAATCTGAGTAGCGGATCTTGTAGAGGAGACCGAGACGCGTCTCCCTGTGTGGTTTGTTTTGGAATTGGGGACCGTTATTGAGGTGATAGGAGTGACATTGTGTTTGGCTGGGGGGGCCCCCCAATTTTTATCCCCGGGTCACATTCCGTGACCCCCCCAGGGGTAGGAAGGGGGTGTCTGAGGTGGAAAGGGAGACTGTAGGGGTATGTAATCGAGGTCGGCGGATCGAATGGCGAACTCAGATTTCCGAAAAGATCAACTTTTTCATCCCATAGGGAGCCCTTTGTGTCCAAAAGTGGTCAAAATGGCGGAAATGCGACAAAGTTGGCCCGGCGAGTTTGTCAAAAGTGAAATCTGAGTAGCGGATCTTGTAGAGGAGACCGAGACGCGTCTCCCTGTGTGGTTTGTTTTGGAATTGGGGACCGTTATTGAGGTGATGGGAGTGACATTGTGTTTGGCTTTGGGGGGCAAAAAACGCCTAAGTCCCAGGTGCCGTTTTTTATCCCCGGGTAGAGTTGCGTGACCCCCCCCCAGGGGTAGGAAGGGGGTGTCTGGGGTGGAAAGGGAGACTGTAGGGGTATGTAATCGAGGTCGGCGGATCGAATGGCGAACTCAGATTTCCGAAAAGATCAACTTTTTCATCCCATAGGGAGCCCTTTGTGTCAAAAGTGGTCAAAATGGCCGAAATGCGACAAAGTTGGCCCGGCGAGTTTGTCAAAAGTGAAATCTGAGTAGCGGATCTTGTAGAGGAGACCGAGACGCGTCTCCCTGTGTGGTTTGTTTTGGAATTGGGGACCGTTATTGAGGTGATAGGAGTGACATTGTGTTTGGCTGGGGGGGCCCCCCAATTTTTATCCCCGGGTCACATTCCGTGACCCCCCCAGGGGTAGGAAGGGGGTGTCTGAGGTGGAAAGGGAGACTGTAGGGGTATGTAATCGAGGTCGGCGGATCGAATGGCGAACTCAGATTTCCGAAAAGATCAACTTTTTCATCCCATAGGGAGCCCTTTGTGTCCAAAAGTGGTCAAAATGGCCGAAATGCGACAAAGTTGGCCCGGCGAGTTTGTCAAAAGTGAAATCTGAGTAGCGGATCTTGTAGAGGAGACCGAGACGCGTCTCCCTGTGTGGTTTGTTTTGGAATTGGGGACCGTTATTGAGGTGATGGGAGTGACATTGTGTTTGGCTTTGGGGGGCAAAAAACGCCTAAGTCCCAGGTGCCGTTTTTTATCCCCGGGTAGAGTTGCGTGACCCCCCCCCAGGGGTAGGAAGGGGGTGTCTGGGGTGGAAAGGGAGACTGTAGGGGTATGTAATCGAGGTCGGCGGATCGAATGGCGAACTCAGATTTCCGAAAAGATCAACTTTTTCATCCCATAGGGAGCCCTTTGTGTCCAAAAGTGGTCAAAATGGCCGAAATGCGACAAAGTTGGCCCGGCGAGTTTGTCAAAAGTGAAATCTGAGTAGCGGATCTTGTAGAGGAGACCGAGACGCGTCTCCCTGTGTGGTTTGTTTTGGAATTGGGGACCGTTATTGAGGTGATAGGAGTGACATTGTGTTTGGCTGGGGGGCCCCCCAATTTTTATCCCCGGGTCACATTCCGTGACCCCCCCAGGGGTAGGAAGGGGGTGTCTGGGGTGGAAAGGGAGACTGTAGGGGTATGTAATCGAGGTCGGCGGATCGAATGGCGAACTCAGATTTCCGAAAAGATCAACTTTTTCATCCCATAGGGAGCCCTTTGTGTCCAAAAGTGGTCAAAATGGCCGAAATGCGACAAAGTTGGCCCGGCGAGTTTGTCAAAAGTGAAATCTGAGTAGCGGATCTTGTAGAGGAGACCGAGACGCGTCTCCCTGTGTGGTTTGTTTTGGAATTGGGGACCGTTATTGAGGTGATAGGAGTGACATTGTGTTTGGCTGGGGGGGCCCCCCAATTTTTATCCCCGGGTCACATTCCGTGACCCCCCCAGGGGTAGGAAGGGGGTGTCTGAGGTGGAAAGGGAGACTGTAGGGGTATGTAATCGAGGTCGGCGGATCGAATGGCGAACTCAGATTTCCGAAAAGATCAACTTTTTCATCCCATAGGGAGCCCTTTGTGTCCAAAAGTGGTCAAAATGGCCGAAATGCGACAAAGTTGGCCCGGCGAGTTTGTCAAAAGTGAAATCTGAGTAGCGGATCTTGTAGAGGAGACCGAGACGCGTCTCCCTGTGTGGTTTGTTTTGGAATTGGGGACCGTTATTGAGGTGATGGGAGTGACATTGTGTTTGGCTTTGGGGGGCAAAAACGCCTAAGTCCCAGGTGCCGTTTTTTATCCCCGGGTAGAGTTGCGTGACCCCCCCCAGGGGTAGGAAGGGGGTGTCTGGGGTGGAAAGGGAGACTGTAGGGGTATGTAATCGAGGTCGGCGGATCGAATGGCGAACTCAGATTTCCGAAAAGATCAACTTTTTCATCCCATAGGGAGCCCTTTGTGTCAAAAAGTGGTCAAAATGGCGGAAATGCGACAAAGTTGGCCCGGCGAGTTTGTCAAAAGTGAAATCTGAGTAGCGGATCTTGTAGAGGAGACCGAGACGCGTCTCCCTGTGTGGTTTGTTTTGGAATTGGGGACCGTTATTGAGGTGATGGGAGTGACATTGTGTTTGGCTTGGGGGGCAAAAACGCCTAGTCCCAGTGCCGTTTTTATCCCCGGGTAGAGTTGCGTGACCCCCCCCAGGGGTAGGAAGGGGGTGTCTGGGGTGGAAAGGGAGACTGTAGGGGTATGTAATCGAGGTCGGCGGATCGAATGGCGAACTCAGATTTCCGAAAAGATCAACTTTTTCATCCCATAGGGAGCCCTTTGTGTCCAAAAGTGGTCAAAATGGCCGAAATGCGACAAAGTTGGCCCGGCGAGTTTGTCAAAAGTGAAATCTGAGTAGCGGATCTTGTAGAGGAGACCGAGACGCGTCTCCCTGTGTGGTTTGTTTTGGAATTGGGGACCGTTATTGAGGTGATAGGAGTGACATTGTGTTTGGCTGGGGGGCCCCCCAATTTTTATCCCCGGGTCACATTCCGTGACCCCCCCAGGGGTAGGAAGGGGGTGTCTGGGGTGGAAAGGGAGACTGTAGGGGTATGTAATCGAGGTCGGCGGATCGAATGGCGAACTCAGATTTCCGAAAAGATCAACTTTTTCATCCCATAGGGAGCCCTTTGTGTCAAAAGTGGTCAAAATGGCGGAAATGCGACAAAGTTGGCCCGGCGAGTTTGTCAAAAGTGAAATCTGAGTAGCGGATCTTGTAGAGGAGACCGAGACGCGTCTCCCTGTGTGGTTTGTTTTGGAATTGGGGACCGTTATTGAGGTGATGGGAGTGACATTGTGTTTGGCTTTGGGGGGCAAAAAACGCCTAAGTCCCAGGTGCCGTTTTTTATCCCCGGGTAGAGTTGCGTGACCCCCCCCCAGGGGTAGGAAGGGGGTGTCTGGGGTGGAAAGGGAGACTGTAGGGGTATGTAATCGAGGTCGGCGGATCGAATGGCGAACTCAGATTTCCGAAAAGATCAACTTTTTCATCCCATAGGGAGCCCTTTGTGTCCAAAAGTGGTCAAAATGGCCGAAATGCGACAAAGTTGGCCCGGCGAGTTTGTCAAAAGTGAAATCTGAGTAGCGGATCTTGTAGAGGAGACCGAGACGCGTCTCCCTGTGTGGTTTGTTTTGGAATTGGGGACCGTTATTGAGGTGATAGGAGTGACATTGTGTTTGGCTGGGGGGGCCCCCCAATTTTTATCCCCGGGTCACATTCCGTGACCCCCCCAGGGGTAGGAAGGGGGTGTCTGGGTGGAAAGGGAGACTGTAGGGGTATGTAATCGAGGTCGGCGGATCGAATGGCGAACTCAGATTTCCGAAAAGATCAACTTTTTCATCCCATAGGGAGCCCTTTGTGTCCAAAAGTGGTCAAAATGGCGGAAATGCGACAAAGTTGGCCCGGCGAGTTTGTCAAAAGTGAAATCTGAGTAGCGGATCTTGTAGAGGAGACCGAGACGCGTCTCCCTGTGTGGTTTGTTTTGGAATTGGGGACCGTTATTGAGGTGATGGGAGTGACATTGTGTTTGGCTTTGGGGGGCAAAAAACGCCTAAGTCCCAGGTGCCGTTTTTTATCCCCGGGTAGAGTTGCGTGACCCCCCCCCAGGGGTAGGAAGGGGGTGTCTGGGGTGGAAAGGGAGACTGTAGGGGTATGTAATCGAGGTCGGCGGATCGAATGGCGAACTCAGATTTCCGAAAAGATCAACTTTTTCATCCCATAGGGAGCCCTTTGTGTCAAAAGTGGTCAAAATGGCCGAAATGCGACAAAGTTGGCCCGGCGAGTTTGTCAAAAGTGAAATCTGAGTAGCGGATCTTGTAGAGGAGACCGAGACGCGTCTCCCTGTGTGGTTTGTTTTGGAATTGGGGACCGTTATTGAGGTGATAGGAGTGACATTGTGTTTGGCTGGGGGGGCCCCCCAATTTTTATCCCCGGGTCACATTCCGTGACCCCCCCAGGGGTAGGAAGGGGGTGTCTGAGGTGGAAAGGGAGACTGTAGGGGTATGTAATCGAGGTCGGCGGATCGAATGGCGAACTCAGATTTCCGAAAAGATCAACTTTTTCATCCCATAGGGAGCCCTTTGTGTCCAAAAGTGGTCAAAATGGCGGAAATGCGACAAAGTTGGCCCGGCGAGTTTGTCAAAAGTGAAATCTGAGTAGCGGATCTTGTAGAGGAGACCGAGACGCGTCTCCCTGTGTGGTTTGTTTTGGAATTGGGGACCGTTATTGAGGTGATGGGAGTGACATTGTGTTTGGCTTTGGGGGGCAAAAAACGCCTAAGTCCCAGGTGCCGTTTTTTATCCCCGGGTAGAGTTGCGTGACCCCCCCCCAGGGGTAGGAAGGGGGTGTCTGGGGTGGAAAGGGAGACTGTAGGGGTATGTAATCGAGGTCGGCGGATCGAATGGCGAACTCAGATTTCCGAAAAGATCAACTTTTTCATCCCATAGGGAGCCCTTTGTGTCCAAAAGTGGTCAAAATGGCCGAAATGCGACAAAGTTGGCCCGGCGAGTTTGTCAAAAGTGAAATCTGAGTAGCGGATCTTGTAGAGGAGACCGAGACGCGTCTCCCTGTGTGGTTTGTTTTGGAATTGGGGACCGTTATTGAGGTGATAGGAGTGACATTGTGTTTGGCTGGGGGGGCCCCCCAATTTTTATCCCCGGGTCACATTCCGTGACCCCCCCAGGGGTAGGAAGGGGGTGTCTGAGGTGGAAAGGGAGACTGTAGGGGTATGTAATCGAGGTCGGCGGATCGAATGGCGAACTCAGATTTCCGAAAAGATCAACTTTTTCATCCCATAGGGAGCCCTTTGTGTCAAAAAGTGGTCAAAATGGCCGAAATGCGACAAAGTTGGCCCGGCGAGTTTGTCAAAAGTGAAATCTGAGTAGCGGATCTTGTAGAGGAGACCGAGACGCGTCTCCCTGTGTGGTTTGTTTTGGAATTGGGGACCGTTATTGAGGTGATGGGAGTGACATTGTGTTTGGCTTTGGGGGGCAAAAAACGCCTAAGTCCCAGGTGCCGTTTTTTATCCCCGGGTAGAGTTGCGTGACCCCCCCCAGGGGTAGGAAGGGGGTGTCTGGGGTGGAAAGGGAGACTGTAGGGGTATGTAATCGAGGTCGGCGGATCGAATGGCGAACTCAGATTTCCGAAAAGATCAACTTTTTCATCCCATAGGGAGCCCTTTGTGTCAAAAAGTGGTCAAAATGGCCGAAATGCGACAAAGTTGGCCCGGCGAGTTTGTCAAAAGTGAAATCTGAGTAGCGGATCTTGTAGAGGAGACCGAGACGCGTCTCCCTGTGTGGTTTGTTTTGGAATTGGGGACCGTTATTGAGGTGATAGGAGTGACATTGTGTTTGGCTGGGGGGGCCCCCCAATTTTTATCCCCGGGTCACATTCCGTGACCCCCCCAGGGGTAGGAAGGGGGTGTCTGAGGTGGAAAGGGAGACTGTAGGGGTATGTAATCGAGGTCGGCGGATCGAATGGCGAACTCAGATTTCCGAAAAGATCAACTTTTTCATCCCATAGGGAGCCCTTTGTGTCAAAAAGTGGTCAAAATGGCGAAATGCGACAAAGTTGGCCCGGCGAGTTTGTCAAAAGTGAAATCTGAGTAGCGGATCTTGTAGAGGAGACCGAGACGCGTCTCCCTGTGTGGTTTGTTTTGGAATTGGGGACCGTTATTGAGGTGATAGGAGTGACATTGTGTTTGGCTGGGGGGGCCCCCCAATTTTTATCCCCGGGTCACATTCCGTGACCCCCCCAGGGGTAGGAAGGGGGTGTCTGAGGTGGAAAGGGAGACTGTAGGGGTATGTAATCGAGGTCGGCGGATCGAATGGCGAACTCAGATTTCCGAAAAGATCAACTTTTTCATCCCATAGGGAGCCCTTTGTGTCAAAAAGTGGTCAAAATGGCCGAAATGCGACAAAGTTGGCCCGGCGAGTTTGTCAAAAGTGAAATCTGAGTAGCGGATCTTGTAGAGGAGACCGAGACGCGTCTCCCTGTGTGGTTTGTTTTGGAATTGGGGACCGTTATTGAGGTGATGGGAGTGACATTGTGTTTGGCTTTGGGGGGCAAAAACGCCTAAGTCCCAGGTGCCGTTTTTTATCCCCGGGTAGAGTTGCGTGACCCCCCCCAGGGGTAGGAAGGGGGTGTCTGGGGTGGAAAGGGAGACTGTAGGGGTATGTAATCGAGGTCGGCGGATCGAATGGCGAACTCAGATTTCCGAAAAGATCAACTTTTTCATCCCATAGGGAGCCCTTTGTGTCAAAAAGTGGTCAAAATGGCGGAAATGCGACAAAGTTGGCCCGGCGAGTTTGTCAAAAGTGAAATCTGAGTAGCGGATCTTGTAGAGGAGACCGAGACGCGTCTCCCTGTGTGGTTTGTTTTGGAATTGGGGACCGTTATTGAGGTGATAGGAGTGACATTGTGTTTGGCTGGGGGGCCCCCCCAATTTTTTATCCCCGGGTACATTCCGTGACCCCCCCCAGGGGTAGGAAGGGGGTGTCTGAGGTGGAAAGGGAGACTGTAGGGGTATGTAATCGAGGTCGGCGGATCGAATGGCGAACTCAGATTTCCGAAAAGATCAACTTTTTCATCCCATAGGGACCCTTTGTGTCAAAAGTGGTCAAAATGGCCGAAATGCGACAAAGTTGGCCCGGCGAGTTTGTCAAAAGTGAAATCTGAGTAGCGGATCTTGTAGAGGAGACCGAGACGCGTCTCCCTGTGTGGTTTGTTTTGGAATTGGGGACCGTTATTGAGGTGATAGGAGTGACATTGTGTTTGGCTGGGGGGGCCCCCCAATTTTTATCCCCGGGTCACATTCCGTGACCCCCCCAGGGGTAGGAAGGGGGTGTCTGAGGTGGAAAGGGAGACTGTAGGGGTATGTAATCGAGGTCGGCGGATCGAATGGCGAACTCAGATTTCCGAAAAGATCAACTTTTTCATCCCATAGGGAGCCCTTTGTGTCAAAAAGTGGTCAAAATGGCGGAAATGCGACAAAGTTGGCCCGGCGAGTTTGTCAAAAGTGAAATCTGAGTAGCGGATCTTGTAGAGGAGACCGAGACGCGTCTCCCTGTGTGGTTTGTTTTGGAATTGGGGACCGTTATTGAGGTGATGGGAGTGACATTGTGTTTGGCTTTGGGGGGCAAAAAACGCCTAAGTCCCAGGTGCCGTTTTTTATCCCCGGGTAGAGTTGCGTGACCCCCCCCCAGGGGTAGGAAGGGGGTGTCTGGGGTGGAAAGGGAGACTGTAGGGGTATGTAATCGAGGTCGGCGGATCGAATGGCGAACTCAGATTTCCGAAAAGATCAACTTTTTCATCCCATAGGGAGCCCTTTGTGTCAAAAAGTGGTCAAAATGGCCGAAATGCGACAAAGTTGGCCCGGCGAGTTTGTCAAAAGTGAAATCTGAGTAGCGGATCTTGTAGAGGAGACCGAGACGCGTCTCCCTGTGTGGTTTGTTTTGGAATTGGGGACCGTTATTGAGGTGATAGGAGTGACATTGTGTTTGGCTGGGGGGCCCCCCAATTTTTATCCCCGGGTCACATTCCGTGACCCCCCCAGGGGTAGGAAGGGGGTGTCTGAGGTGGAAAGGGAGACTGTAGGGGTATGTAATCGAGGTCGGCGGATCGAATGGCGAACTCAGATTTCCGAAAAGATCAACTTTTTCATCCCATAGGGAGCCCTTTGTGTCAAAAAGTGGTCAAAATGGCGGAAATGCGACAAAGTTGGCCCGGCGAGTTTGTCAAAAGTGAAATCTGAGTAGCGGATCTTGTAGAGGAGACCGAGACGCGTCTCCCTGTGTGGTTTGTTTTGGAATTGGGGACCGTTATTGAGGTGATGGGAGTGACATTGTGTTTGGCTTTGGGGGGCAAAAAACGCCTAAGTCCCAGGTGCCGTTTTTTATCCCCGGGTAGAGTTGCGTGACCCCCCCCCAGGGGTAGGAAGGGGGTGTCTGGGGTGGAAAGGGAGACTGTAGGGGTATGTAATCGAGGTCGGCGGATCGAATGGCGAACTCAGATTTCCGAAAAGATCAACTTTTTCATCCCATAGGGAGCCCTTTGTGTCAAAAAGTGGTCAAAATGGCCGAAAGCGACAAAGTTGGCCCGGCGAGTTTGTCAAAAGTGAAATCTGAGTAGCGGATCTTGTAGAGGAGACCGAGACGCGTCGCCCTGTGTGGTTTGTTTTGGAATTGGGGACCGTTATTGAGGTGATAGGAGTGACATTGTGTTTGGCTGGGGGGGCCCCCCAATTTTTATCCCCGGGTCACATTCCGTGACCCCCCCAGGGGTAGGAAGGGGGTGTCTGAGGTGGAAAGGGAGACTGTAGGGGTATGTAATCGAGGTCGGCGGATCGAATGGCGAACTCAGATTTCCGAAAAGATCAACTTTTTCATCCCATAGGGAGCCCTTTGTGTCAAAAAGTGGTCAAAATGGCGGAAATGCGACAAAGTTGGCCCGGCGAGTTTGTCAAAAGTGAAATCTGAGTAGCGGATCTTGTAGAGGAGACCGAGACGCGTCTCCCTGTGTGGTTTGTTTTGGAATTGGGGACCGTTATTGAGGTGATGGGAGTGACATTGTGTTTGGCTTTGGGGGGCAAAAAACGCCTAAGTCCCAGGTGCCGTTTTTTATCCCCGGGTAGAGTTGCGTGACCCCCCCCAGGGGTAGGAAGGGGGTGTCTGGGGTGGAAAGGGAGACTGTAGGGGTATGTAATCGAGGTCGGCGGATCGAATGGCGAACTCAGATTTCCGAAAAGATCAACTTTTTCATCCCATAGGGAGCCCTTTGTGTCAAAAAGTGGTCAAAATGGCCGAAATGCGACAAAGTTGGCCCGGCGAGTTTGTCAAAAGTGAAATCTGAGTAGCGGATCTTGTAGAGGAGACCGAGACGCGTCTCCCTGTGTGGTTTGTTTTGGAATTGGGGACCGTTATTGAGGTGATAGGAGTGACATTGTGTTTGGCTGGGGGGGCCCCCCAATTTTTATCCCCGGGTCACATTCCGTGACCCCCCCAGGGGTAGGAAGGGGGTGTCTGAGGTGGAAAGGGAGACTGTAGGGGTATGTAATCGAGGTCGGCGGATCGAATGGCGAACTCAGATTTCCGAAAAGATCAACTTTTTCATCCCATAGGGAGCCCTTTGTGTCCAAAAAGTGGTCAAAATGGCCGAAATGCGACAAAGTTGGCCCGGCGAGTTTGTCAAAAGTGAAATCTGAGTAGCGGATCTTGTAGAGGAGACCGAGACGCGTCTCCCTGTGTGGTTTGTTTTGGAATTGGGGACCGTTATTGAGGTGATGGGAGTGACATTGTGTTTGGCTTGGGGGCAAACGCCAGTCCCAGGTGCCGTTTTTATCCCCGGGTAGAGTTCCGTGACCCCCCCCAGGGGTAGGAAGGGGGTGTCTGGGGTGGAAAGGGAGACTGTAGGGGTATGTAATCGAGGTCGGCGGATCGAATGGCGAACTCAGATTTCCGAAAAGATCAACTTTTTCATCCCATAGGGAGCCCTTTGTGTCAAAAGTGGTCAAAATGGCCGAAATGCGACAAAGTTGGCCCGGCGAGTTTGTCAAAAGTGAAATCTGAGTAGCGGATCTTGTAGAGGAGACCGAGACGCGTCTCCCTGTGTGGTTTGTTTGGAATTGGGGACCGTTATTGAGGTGATGGGAGTGACATTGTGTTTGGCTTTGGGGGGCAAAAAACGCCTAAGTCCCAGGTGCCGTTTTTTATCCCCGGGTAGAGTTGCGTGACCCCCCCCCAGGGGTAGGAAGGGGGTGTCTGGGTGGAAAGGGAGACTGAGGGGTATGTTCGAGGTGGCGGGTCGAATGGGCCGATCCGGATCAACTTTCATCCGCATAGGGGCGATGGTCAAAACAGTGGTATGTAATCGAGGTCGGCGGATCGAATGGGAACTCAGATTTCCGGAAAAGATCAACTTTTTCATCCCATAGGGAGCCCTTTGTGTCAAAAGTGGTCAAAATGGCCGAAATGCGACAAGTTGGCCGGCGAGTTGTCAAAAGTGAAATCTGAGTAGCGGATCTTGTAGAGGAGACCGAGACGCGTCTCCCTGTGTGGTTTGTTTTGGAATTGGTGACCGTTATTGAGGTGATGGGAGTGACATTGTGTTTGGCTTGGGGGGCAAAACGCCTATCCCAGGTGCGTTTTTTATCCCCGGGTAGATTCCGTGACCCCCCCCAGGGGTAGGAAGGGGGTGTCTGGGGTGGAAAGGGAGACTGTAGGGGTATGTAATCGAGGTCGGCGGATCGAATGGCGAACTCAGATTTCCGAAAAGATCAACTTTTTCATCCCATAGGGAGCCCTTTGTGTCCAAAAGTGGTCAAAATGGCCGAAAGGCGACAAAGTTGGCCCGGCGAGTTTGTCAAAAGTGAAATCTGAGTAGCGGATCTTGTAGAGGAGACCGAGACGCGTCTCCCTGTGTGGTTTGTTTTGGAATTGGGACCGTTATTGAGGTGATAGGAGTGACATTGTGTTTGGCTGGGGGGCCCCCAATTTTTATCCCCGGGTCACATTCCGTGACCCCCCCAGGGGTAGGAAGGGGGTGTCTGAGGTGGAAAGGGAGACTGTAGGGGTATGTAATCGAGGTCGGCGGATCGAATGGCGAACTCAGATTTCCGAAAAGATCAACTTTTTCATCCCATAGGGAGCCCTTTGTGTCCAAAAAGTGGTCAAAATGGCCGAAATGCGACAAAGTTGGCCCGGCGAGTTTGTCAAAAGTGAAATCTGAGTAGCGGATCTTGTAGAGGAGACCGAGACGCGTCTCCCTGTGTGGTTTGTTTTGTAATTGGGGACCGTTATTGAGGTGATGGGAGTGACATTGTGTTTGGCTTTGGGGGGCAAAAAACGCCTAAGTCCCAGGTGCCGTTTTTTATCCCCGGGTAGAGTTGCGTGACCCCCCCCCAGGGGTAGGAAGGGGGTGTCTGGGGTGGAAAGGGAGACTGTAGGGGTATGTAATCGAGGTCGGCGGATCGAATGGCGAACTCAGATTTCCGAAAAGATCAACTTTTTCATCCCATAGGGAGCCCTTTGTGTCAAAAAGTGGTCAAAATGGCGGAAATGCGACAAAGTTGGCCCGGCGAGTTTGTCAAAAGTGAAATCTGAGTAGCGGATCTTGTAGAGGAGACCGAGACGCGTCTCCCTGTGTGGTTTGTTTTGGAATTGGGGACCGTTATTGAGGTGATGGGAGTGACATTGTGTTTGGCTTTGGGGGGCAAAAAACGCCTAAGTCCCAGGTGCCGTTTTTTATCCCCGGGTAGAGTTGCGTGACCCCCCCCCAGGGGTAGGAAGGGGGTGTCTGGGGTGGAAAGGGAGACTGTAGGGGTATGTAATCGAGGTCGGCGGATCGAATGGCGAACTCAGATTTCCGAAAAGATCAACTTTTTCATCCCATAGGGAGCCCTTTGTGTCCAAAAGTGGTCAAAATGGCCGAAATGCGACAAAGTTGGCCCGGCGAGTTTGTCAAAAGTGAAATCTGAGTAGCGGATCTTGTAGAGGAGACCGAGACGCGTCTCCCTGTGTGGTTTGTTTTGGAATTGGGGACCGTTATTGAGGTGATAGGAGTGACATTGTGTTTGGCTGGGGGGGCCCCCCAATTTTTATCCCCGGGTCACATTCCGTGACCCCCCCAGGGGTAGGAAGGGGGTGTCTGGGTGGAAAGGGAGACTGTAGGGGTATGTAATCGAGGTCGGCGGATCGAATGGCGAACTCAGATTTCCGAAAAGATCAACTTTTTCATCCCATAGGGAGCCCTTTGTGTCCAAAAGTGGTCAAAATGGCGGAAATGCGACAAAGTTGGCCCGGCGAGTTTGTCAAAAGTGAAATCTGAGTAGCGGATCTTGTAGAGGAGACCGAGACGCGTCTCCCTGTGTGGTTTGTTTTGGAATTGGGGACCGTTATTGAGGTGATGGGAGTGACATTGTGTTTGGCTTTGGGGGGCAAAAAACGCCTAAGTCCCAGGTGCCGTTTTTTATCCCCGGGTAGAGTTGCGTGACCCCCCCCCAGGGGTAGGAAGGGGGTGTCTGGGGTGGAAAGGGAGACTGTAGGGGTATGTAATCGAGGTCGGCGGATCGAATGGCGAACTCAGATTTCCGAAAAGATCAACTTTTTCATCCCATAGGGAGCCCTTTGTGTCCAAAAGTGGTCAAAATGGCCGAAATGCGACAAAGTTGGCCCGGCGAGTTTGTCAAAAGTGAAATCTGAGTAGCGGATCTTGTAGAGGAGACCGAGACGCGTCTCCCTGTGTGGTTTGTTTTGGAATTGGGGACCGTTATTGAGGTGATAGGAGTGACATTGTGTTTGGCTGGGGGGGCCCCCCAATTTTTATCCCCGGGTCACATTCCGTGACCCCCCCAGGGGTAGGAAGGGGGTGTCTGGGTGGAAAGGGAGACTGTAGGGGTATGTAATCGAGGTCGGCGGATCGAATGGCGAACTCAGATTTCCGAAAAGATCAACTTTTTCATCCCATAGGGAGCCCTTTGTGTCCAAAAGTGGTCAAAATGGCGGAAATGCGACAAAGTTGGCCCGGCGAGTTTGTCAAAAGTGAAATCTGAGTAGCGGATCTTGTAGAGGAGACCGAGACGCGTCTCCCTGTGTGGTTTGTTTTGGAATTGGGGACCGTTATTGAGGTGATGGGAGTGACATTGTGTTTGGCTTTGGGGGGCAAAAAACGCCTAAGTCCCAGGTGCCGTTTTTTATCCCCGGGTAGAGTTGCGTGACCCCCCCCCAGGGGTAGGAAGGGGGTGTCTGGGGTGGAAAGGGAGACTGTAGGGGTATGTAATCGAGGTCGGCGGATCGAATGGCGAACTCAGATTTCCGAAAAGATCAACTTTTTCATCCCATAGGGAGCCCTTTGTGTCCAAAAGTGGTCAAAATGGCCGAAATGCGACAAAGTTGGCCCGGCGAGTTTGTCAAAAGTGAAATCTGAGTAGCGGATCTTGTAGAGGAGACCGAGACGCGTCTCCCTGTGTGGTTTGTTTTGGAATTGGGGACCGTTATTGAGGTGATAGGAGTGACATTGTGTTTGGCTGGGGGGGCCCCCCAATTTTTATCCCCGGGTCACATTCCGTGACCCCCCCAGGGGTAGGAAGGGGGTGTCTGAGGTGGAAAGGGAGACTGTAGGGGTATGTAATCGAGGTCGGCGGATCGAATGGCGAACTCAGATTTCCGAAAAGATCAACTTTTTCATCCCATAGGGAGCCCTTTGTGTCCAAAAGTGGTCAAAATGGCGGAAATGCGACAAAGTTGGCCCGGCGAGTTTGTCAAAAGTGAAATCTGAGTAGCGGATCTTGTAGAGGAGACCGAGACGCGTCTCCCTGTGTGGTTTGTTTTGGAATTGGGGACCGTTATTGAGGTGATGGGAGTGACATTGTGTTTGGCTTTGGGGGGCAAAAAACGCCTAAGTCCCAGGTGCCGTTTTTTATCCCCGGGTAGAGTTGCGTGACCCCCCCCCAGGGGTAGGAAGGGGGTGTCTGGGGTGGAAAGGGAGACTGTAGGGGTATGTAATCGAGGTCGGCGGATCGAATGGCGAACTCAGATTTCCGAAAAGATCAACTTTTTCATCCCATAGGGAGCCCTTTGTGTCCAAAAGTGGTCAAAATGGCCGAAATGCGACAAAGTTGGCCCGGCGAGTTTGTCAAAAGTGAAATCTGAGTAGCGGATCTTGTAGAGGAGACCGAGACGCGTCTCCCTGTGTGGTTTGTTTTGGAATTGGGGACCGTTATTGAGGTGATAGGAGTGACATTGTGTTTGGCTGGGGGGGCCCCCCAATTTTTATCCCCGGGTCACATTCCGTGACCCCCCCAGGGGTAGGAAGGGGGTGTCTGAGGTGGAAAGGGAGACTGTAGGGGTATGTAATCGAGGTCGGCGGATCGAATGGCGAACTCAGATTTCCGAAAAGATCAACTTTTTCATCCCATAGGGAGCCCTTTGTGTCCAAAAGTGGTCAAAATGGCCGAAATGCGACAAAGTTGGCCCGGCGAGTTTGTCAAAAGTGAAATCTGAGTAGCGGATCTTGTAGAGGAGACCGAGACGCGTCTCCCTGTGTGGTTTGTTTTGGAATTGGGGACCGTTATTGAGGTGATGGGAGTGACATTGTGTTTGGCTTTGGGGGGCAAAAAACGCCTAAGTCCCAGGTGCCGTTTTTTATCCCCGGGTAGAGTTGCGTGACCCCCCCCCAGGGGTAGGAAGGGGGTGTCTGGGGTGGAAAGGGAGACTGTAGGGGTATGTAATCGAGGTCGGCGGATCGAATGGCGAACTCAGATTTCCGAAAAGATCAACTTTTTCATCCCATAGGGAGCCCTTTGTGTCCAAAAGTGGTCAAAATGGCCGAAATGCGACAAAGTTGGCCCGGCGAGTTTGTCAAAAGTGAAATCTGAGTAGCGGATCTTGTAGAGGAGACCGAGACGCGTCTCCCTGTGTGGTTTGTTTTGGAATTGGGGACCGTTATTGAGGTGATAGGAGTGACATTGTGTTTGGCTGGGGGGGCCCCCCAATTTTTATCCCCGGGTCACATTCCGTGACCCCCCCAGGGGTAGGAAGGGGGTGTCTGGGGTGGAAAGGGAGACTGTAGGGGTATGTAATCGAGGTCGGCGGATCGAATGGCGAACTCAGATTTCCGAAAAGATCAACTTTTTCATCCCATAGGGAGCCCTTTGTGTCCAAAAGTGGTCAAAATGGCCGAAATGCGACAAAGTTGGCCCGGCGAGTTTGTCAAAAGTGAAATCTGAGTAGCGGATCTTGTAGAGGAGACCGAGACGCGTCTCCCTGTGTGGTTTGTTTTGGAATTGGGGACCGTTATTGAGGTGATAGGAGTGACATTGTGTTTGGCTGGGGGGGCCCCCCAATTTTTATCCCCGGGTCACATTCCGTGACCCCCCCAGGGGTAGGAAGGGGGTGTCTGAGGTGGAAAGGGAGACTGTAGGGGTATGTAATCGAGGTCGGCGGATCGAATGGCGAACTCAGATTTCCGAAAAGATCAACTTTTTCATCCCATAGGGAGCCCTTTGTGTCCAAAAGTGGTCAAAATGGCCGAAATGCGACAAAGTTGGCCCGGCGAGTTTGTCAAAAGTGAAATCTGAGTAGCGGATCTTGTAGAGGAGACCGAGACGCGTCTCCCTGTGTGGTTTGTTTTGTAATTGGGGACCGTTATTGAGGTGATGGGAGTGACATTGTGTTTGGCTTTGGGGGGCAAAAAACGCCTAAGTCCCAGGTGCCGTTTTTTATCCCCGGGTAGAGTTGCGTGACCCCCCCCCAGGGGTAGGAAGGGGGTGTCTGGGGTGGAAAGGGAGACTGTAGGGGTATGTAATCGAGGTCGGCGGATCGAATGGCGAACTCAGATTTCCGAAAAGATCAACTTTTTCATCCCATAGGGAGCCCTTTGTGTCAAAAAGTGGTCAAAATGGCGGAAATGCGACAAAGTTGGCCCGGCGAGTTTGTCAAAAGTGAAATCTGAGTAGCGGATCTTGTAGAGGAGACCGAGACGCGTCTCCCTGTGTGGTTTGTTTTGGAATTGGGGACCGTTATTGAGGTGATGGGAGTGACATTGTGTTTGGCTTTGGGGGGCAAAAAACGCCTAAGTCCCAGGTGCCGTTTTTTATCCCCGGGTAGAGTTGCGTGACCCCCCCCCAGGGGTAGGAAGGGGGTGTCTGGGGTGGAAAGGGAGACTGTAGGGGTATGTAATCGAGGTCGGCGGATCGAATGGCGAACTCAGATTTCCGAAAAGATCAACTTTTTCATCCCATAGGGAGCCCTTTGTGTCCAAAAGTGGTCAAAATGGCCGAAATGCGACAAAGTTGGCCCGGCGAGTTTGTCAAAAGTGAAATCTGAGTAGCGGATCTTGTAGAGGAGACCGAGACGCGTCTCCCTGTGTGGTTTGTTTTGGAATTGGGGACCGTTATTGAGGTGATAGGAGTGACATTGTGTTTGGCTGGGGGGGCCCCCCAATTTTTATCCCCGGGTCACATTCCGTGACCCCCCCAGGGGTAGGAAGGGGGTGTCTGGGGTGGAAAGGGAGACTGTAGGGGTATGTAATCGAGGTCGGCGGATCGAATGGCGAACTCAGATTTCCGAAAAGATCAACTTTTTCATCCCATAGGGAGCCCTTTGTGTCCAAAAGTGGTCAAAATGGCGGAAATGCGACAAAGTTGGCCCGGCGAGTTTGTCAAAAGTGAAATCTGAGTAGCGGATCTTGTAGAGGAGACCGAGACGCGTCTCCCTGTGTGGTTTGTTTTGGAATTGGGGACCGTTATTGAGGTGATGGGAGTGACATTGTGTTTGGCTTTGGGGGGCAAAAAACGCCTAAGTCCCAGGTGCCGTTTTTTATCCCCGGGTAGAGTTGCGTGACCCCCCCCCAGGGGTAGGAAGGGGGTGTCTGGGGTGGAAAGGGAGACTGTAGGGGTATGTAATCGAGGTCGGCGGATCGAATGGCGAACTCAGATTTCCGAAAAGATCAACTTTTTCATCCCATAGGGAGCCCTTTGTGTCCAAAAGTGGTCAAAATGGCCGAAATGCGACAAAGTTGGCCCGGCGAGTTTGTCAAAAGTGAAATCTGAGTAGCGGATCTTGTAGAGGAGACCGAGACGCGTCTCCCTGTGTGGTTTGTTTTGGAATTGGGGACCGTTATTGAGGTGATAGGAGTGACATTGTGTTTGGCTGGGGGGGCCCCCCAATTTTTATCCCCGGGTCACATTCCGTGACCCCCCCAGGGGTAGGAAGGGGGTGTCTGGGGTGGAAAGGGAGACTGTAGGGGTATGTAATCGAGGTCGGCGGATCGAATGGCGAACTCAGATTTCCGAAAAGATCAACTTTTTCATCCCATAGGGAGCCCTTTGTGTCCAAAAGTGGTCAAAATGGCGGAAATGCGACAAAGTTGGCCCGGCGAGTTTGTCAAAAGTGAAATCTGAGTAGCGGATCTTGTAGAGGAGACCGAGACGCGTCTCCCTGTGTGGTTTGTTTTGGAATTGGGGACCGTTATTGAGGTGATGGGAGTGACATTGTGTTTGGCTTTGGGGGGCAAAAAACGCCTAAGTCCCAGGTGCCGTTTTTTATCCCCGGGTAGAGTTGCGTGACCCCCCCCCAGGGGTAGGAAGGGGGTGTCTGGGGTGGAAAGGGAGACTGTAGGGGTATGTAATCGAGGTCGGCGGATCGAATGGCGAACTCAGATTTCCGAAAAGATCAACTTTTTCATCCCATAGGGAGCCCTTTGTGTCCAAAAGTGGTCAAAATGGCCGAAATGCGACAAAGTTGGCCCGGCGAGTTTGTCAAAAGTGAAATCTGAGTAGCGGATCTTGTAGAGGAGACCGAGACGCGTCTCCCTGTGTGGTTTGTTTTGGAATTGGGGACCGTTATTGAGGTGATAGGAGTGACATTGTGTTTGGCTGGGGGGGCCCCCCAATTTTTATCCCCGGGTCACATTCCGTGACCCCCCCAGGGGTAGGAAGGGGGTGTCTGAGGTGGAAAGGGAGACTGTAGGGGTATGTAATCGAGGTCGGCGGATCGAATGGCGAACTCAGATTTCCGAAAAGATCAACTTTTTCATCCCATAGGGAGCCCTTTGTGTCCAAAAGTGGCCAAAATGGCGGAAATGCGACAAAGTTGGCCCGGCGAGTTTGTCAAAAGTGAAATCTGAGTAGCGGATCTTGTAGAGGAGACCGAGACGCGTCTCCCTGTGTGGTTTGTTTTGGAATTGGGGACCGTTATTGAGGTGATGGGAGTGACATTGTGTTTGGCTTTGGGGGGCAAAAAACGCCTAAGTCCCAGGTGCCGTTTTTTATCCCCGGGTAGAGTTGCGTGACCCCCCCCCAGGGGTAGGAAGGGGGTGTCTGGGGTGGAAAGGGAGACTGTAGGGGTATGTAATCGAGGTCGGCGGATCGAATGGCGAACTCAGATTTCCGAAAAGATCAACTTTTTCATCCCATAGGGAGCCCTTTGTGTCCAAAAGTGGTCAAAATGGCCGAAATGCGACAAAGTTGGCCCGGCGAGTTTGTCAAAAGTGAAATCTGAGTAGCGGATCTTGTAGAGGAGACCGAGACGCGTCTCCCTGTGTGGTTTGTTTTGGAATTGGGGACCGTTATTGAGGTGATAGGAGTGACATTGTGTTTGGCTGGGGGGGCCCCCCAATTTTTATCCCCGGGTCACATTCCGTGACCCCCCCAGGGGTAGGAAGGGGGTGTCTGAGGTGGAAAGGGAGACTGTAGGGGTATGTAATCGAGGTCGGCGGATCGAATGGCGAACTCAGATTTCCGAAAAGATCAACTTTTTCATCCCATAGGGAGCCCTTTGTGTCCAAAAGTGGTCAAAATGGCCGAAATGCGACAAAGTTGGCCCGGCGAGTTTGTCAAAAGTGAAATCTGAGTAGCGGATCTTGTAGAGGAGACCGAGACGCGTCTCCCTGTGTGGTTTGTTTTGGAATTGGGGACCGTTATTGAGGTGATGGGAGTGACATTGTGTTTGGCTTTGGGGGGCAAAAAACGCCTAAGTCCCAGGTGCCGTTTTTTATCCCCGGGTAGAGTTGCGTGACCCCCCCCCAGGGGTAGGAAGGGGGTGTCTGGGGTGGAAAGGGAGACTGTAGGGGTATGTAATCGAGGTCGGCGGATCGAATGGCGAACTCAGATTTCCGAAAAGATCAACTTTTTCATCCCATAGGGAGCCCTTTGTGTCCAAAAGTGGTCAAAATGGCCGAAATGCGACAAAGTTGGCCCGGCGAGTTTGTCAAAAGTGAAATCTGAGTAGCGGATCTTGTAGAGGAGACCGAGACGCGTCTCCCTGTGTGGTTTGTTTTGGAATTGGGGACCGTTATTGAGGTGATGGGAGTGACATTGTGTTTGGCTTTGGGGGGCAAAAAACGCCTAAGTCCCAGGTGCCGTTTTTTATCCCCGGGTAGAGTTGCGTGACCCCCCCCCAGGGGTAGGAAGGGGGTGTCTGGGGTGGAAAGGGAGACTGTAGGGGTATCTTATCGAGCTCCGCGAGGCCATCGGCGGCCCCAGAGGTCGAAAATCGGACGTTTCGGGGGCCTCGGACGGCCTCTCCAGCACCCTCAGAGGTCGCCCGGTCGACCATACTAGGCCGACTTTGCAGGATTTCCGGGGCGATTAGGCGGGTTAGAGGTGCATTTCGACTCATTAGGGCTGGTTTTTGGCTCATTAGGGGTCGATTAGGCGAGGTTTAGGGCGAGTTAACGAAAATTAGTGGGGGGTTAAGATTGCTAAGGTGACTTAGTGGCGATTAGGGGGTGGTTAAGGGTGATTAGAGGTGGGTTAAGGTGAGTTAAGGGGTCATTAAGGGTGGGTTAAGGGAGGGTTAATGAAAATTAGTGAGGGGTTAAGATTGCTAAGGGTGGGTTAGGTGGGTTAGGGGTGACTTAGGCGAATTAAGGGTGGTTTAAGGGGTGGTTAAGGGTGGGTTAGGTGGGTTAAGGGTGGGTTAAGGGCGGGTTAATGAAAATTAGTGAGGGGTTAAGGTTGCTAAGGCCACTTAGGGCGGGTTAGGGGGGGTTAAGAGTGGGTTAATGAAAATTAGTGGGGGGTTAAGGTTGCTAAGGCGAGTTAGGGCGGGTTAGGGGTGGGTTAGAGGGTGGTTAGGGGTGGGTTAATGAAAATTAGTGAGGGGTTAAGGTTGCTAAGGCCACTTAGGGCGGGTTAGGGGGGGGTTAAGGGTGGGTTAATGAAAATTAGTGGGGGGTTAAGGTTGCTAAGGCGAGTTAGGGCGGGTTAGGGGTGGGTTAGAGGGTGGTTAGGGGTGGGTTAATGAAAATTAGTGAGGGGTTAAGGTTGCTAAGGCCACTTAGGGCGGGTTAGGGGGGGGTTAAGGGTGGGTTAATGAAAATTAGTGGGGGGTTAAGGTTGCTAAGGCGAGTTAGGGCGGGTTAGGGGTGGGTTAGAGGGTGGTTAGGGGTGGGTTAATGAAAATTAGTGAGGGGTTAAGGTTGCTAAGGCCACTTAGGGCGGGTTAGGGGGGGGTTAAGGGTGGGTTAATGAAAATTAGTGGGGGGTTAAGGTTGCTAAGGCGAGTTAGGGCGGGTTAGGGGTGGGTTAGAGGGTGGTTAGGGGTGGGTTAATGAAAATTAGTGAGGGGTTAAGGTTGCTAAGGCCACTTAGGGCGGGTTAGGGGGGGGTTAAGGGTGGGTTAATGAAAATTAGTGGGGGGTTAAGGTTGCTAAGGCGAGTTAGGGCGGGTTAGGGGTGGGTTAGAGGGTGGTTAGGGGTGGGTTAATGAAAATTAGTGAGGGGTTAAGGTTGCTAAGGCCACTTAGGGCGGGTTAGGGGGGGGTTAAGGGTGGGTTAATGAAAATTAGTGGGGGGTTAAGGTTGCTAAGGCGAGTTAGGGCGGGTTAGGGGTGGGTTAGAGGGTGGTTAGGGGTGGGTTAATGAAAATTAGTGAGGGGTTAAGGTTGCTAAGGCCACTTAGGGCGGGTTAGGGGGGGTTAAGGGTGGGTTAATGAAAATTAGTGGGGGGTTAAGGTTGCTAAGGCGAGTTAGGGCGGGTTAGGGGTGGGTTAGAGGGTGGTTAGGGGTGGGTTAATGAAAATTAGTGAGGGGTTAAGGTTGCTAAGGCCACTTAGGGCGGGTTAGGGGGGGTTAAGGGTGGGTTAATGAAAATTAGTGGGGGGTTAAGGTTGCTAAGGCGAGTTAGGGCGGGTTAGGGGTGGGTTAGGGGCACTTAGGGGCGGGTTAATGAAAATTAGGGGGGGGTTAAGGTTGCTAAGGGCGGGTTAGGCGGGCTAAGGGTCGGTTACGGGCGGGTTAGGGGCGGTTTAGGCGGGTTAACGGTGCGTTAGAGGTCGGTTACGTGAGTTAAGGGCGGGTTAGGGCCACTTAGGGGTGGTTTAGGGCCGTTTAGGGGGTGGTTAGGGCCACTTAGGG
>SDUX01000007.1:4244959-4252459 GCA_008729055.1 Pyropia haitanensis | reverse complement strand
GCCGCTCCACCCGAGCTCACGCCCAAGGCTTCCACGCGAATGTACCGTATTTCAAAACCCCCACGCCCTCCTACTCATCAGGGCCTCGTATTTGCCCCAACGGCAACGCCTCGGTCCCCTGCTTAAGCGCCATCCATTTTCAGGGCTGATCCATTCGGCAGGTGAGTTGTTACACACTCCTTAGCGGATTCCGACTTCCATGGCCACCGTCCTGCTGTCTGTATGAATCAACACCTTTTCTGGTGTCTGAATGAGCCGGGAGTTTGGCACCTTAGCGTCGCTTTCGGTTCATCCCGCATCGCCAGTTCTGCTTACCAAAATCGGCCCACTAAGAGCAATCATTGTCCGCACGGCGTTCATTGTTCGAAGCAACTTGACCGGCGCCTCACCTATTTAAAGTTTGAGAATAGGTCGAAGGAGTTACTCCCCCGAGGCCTCTAATCATTCGCTTTACCGGATGATACTGACTTGCATTTGCTCTCGCTATCCTGAGGGAAACTTCGGAGGGAACCAGCTACTAGATGGTTCGATTAGTCTTTCGCCCCTATACCCAAATTCGACGAGCGATTTGCACGTCAGCATCGCTACGAGCCTCCACCAGAGTTTCCTCTGGCTTTGCCCTATTCAGGAATAGTTCACCATCTTTCGGGTCCCAGCATACTCGCTCTGCCACGAAACCAACCACCCCGAGGGGATCGGGACCGGGTGATGGTGCCCCCATGTATACATACGTTAGGGTTCCCACCGTACAGTAACGCAGAGCTACCGATTTACTTTCATTGTGCGCAGAGGTTTTAAACACCCAAACACTTGCGAGTATGTTAGACTCCTTGGTCCGTGTTTCAAGACGGGATGGAAAAGGCCATTTTGACAGCGCCCTCACACAATAAAGTGGAAGGTGTAAACGCCCTCGACCAGAGGCAAAGCCATAGAGGAGCAAGAGGCGGGAAACAAATCCCTCAACCCCCTCCCCTTTGTCACGAGCCCGCCGGTCGGCGCTGCCCCGGGAAAAACCAGAACGTTACGGCGCCCCTGTACGGGCACTTGGGGATCTGGCCCCATGATCACTGGCCTCCTTCGCTTCTCTCTTAACGGTTTCAAGCCCTGTTTGACTCTCTTTTCAAAGTTCTTTGCATCTTTCCCTTACGGTACTTGTACACTATCGGTCTCTCGCTGATATTTAGCTTTAGATGGAGTTTACCACCCACTTTGGGCTGCATGCCCAAGCAACCCGACTCTTTGTAAGGTCATCGTAACGCATCGGCATGTCGGATCAAAGACGGGGTTATCACCCTCTATGACACCCCATTCCAAACGGGATTTATATCCGACTCGACACTGACGACACCACTTTACCCTACAACCCGGTCAGGGGGGGGTGTACCCCTACCGGTTTTCATGTTGAGCTTTTCCCGCTTCGCTCGCCGCTACTGAGGGAATCCTTTTTAGTTTCTCTTCCTCCGCTTAATTATATGCTTAAATTCAGCGGGTGGTCCTACCTGATTTGAGATCAAGAGTGGGATATGTACACGCCACAAGGCCGCGCGGGGCGTAGCCCCGCCGCCTTGAGCCGTTTTTTTTTTCCTTTTGTTGCTCACGTTCCAAAGGGGTCTTGTTTCCCAGACATGTTTGGTCGAAAGCGTTCCAGCCTTTCTTTTTTCTCGTTATTCCATCCGCCCCCCCATCCTCCAAGTCTCCACGTGAAGACGGGGAAAGGGAAAAGAAAGTAGAAAAGGTAGGTCTAAGCACAGAAACCCCAGCGCGGCAGCATGGCAAGTAACCAACGCCCACCTGGGTTATAAACCTCAAATCCATGCAGAGACTTCAAGCCCAAATCATTCCTTTTTGCCCATCCGTACGACCCGAGAAAAAAACCCGGGAGGACGGGGAGGGGGAAGAAAAACAAGGAATAATGAGTAAAGTCAAAAAAAAGCCTTACTTGCTCTCATCTGGTATGCCTCCTATTAGCGGGCACTTTTTCCTTGTTTCGGGCGACGCCCCCCGCCTTTGCAGGGGAGCGACGTGCCCATCTCCGGCTTGCACCATACAAACCATCCCCGTGCTCCCACGCAAGGTGGAAGACACAGTGGGGAGCGGTTGTTTTTCTTGTCTGGAGAGCCGATGGTTGTGTTCTTTTTGTATAAAAAAAAGACACTCAAACAGGCATGCTCACATCCACCCGGACATGAGCGCAACTTGCGTTCAAAGACTCAATGATTCACGAAGTCCTGCAATTCACATTAGTTATCGCAGTTAGCTGCGTTCTTCATCGTTGCGAGAGCCAAGATATCCACCGCTAAGAGTTGTATCTTTTTTTTTTTTTTTTTTTCTTGTACCGAGACAAGCGCTTTTTCTCAAAGGTTCCAACCCCGCCCCCCAAAGGGAAAGAGGGGGTGTCCCCCGAGACAAAGCGGATAAGACAAAAACATATAGTGTGTGTTGTATTGTTTTCCTCCCGCCACCCTCACTCTCCGCCTCCCCCGTTGTTGTAGAGTCACCTACAAAACAGGAGGGGAAGAGGAAGAAAATAAAGGGTGGAGGAGGGGAGGTAAAAAAAAATACCTCAATGCATCGATACGCTCACAGCAGTGGCGTTTTTTTTTGTTTCGCGTGTGTGTATGTTACGTCAAAAGTTTGTGAATGATCCTTCCGCAGGTTCACCTACGGAACGTGTATTATTTTTCTCGTCTTGGAAAACTCCCCGCCCCCCCCCCACCAACGAGGGAGGGCTCCCATGGCTCTCCAGCACCCACTTTTTCCTGGGCGCCTTCCTCACATGAGACTCTGCTTTCGCAGGGGACCGACTGTCTCTTAAGCTCTTCATAGCAGAAAAACCCCTTCCCTTACAGTCTGTGAACCTTCCCCATAGCCGCGAGGGGCCTTAGGGGCTTGGCTGCGGATTGCCCATTGTTCCATTCAACAAAAGCTATTACCATCCGTCAGGGCGCTACCCCGACTGCTGCGCCTGGCGCTTTTCGCGCCAAGCCGCGGTGTTTGCTGACTTTAGGGTGTTCCCGCAATTTGAGAAAGTCGCAGCTGTCCCTCCCCCCCCCCCCCCACCTCGGCGAGGTGGGGGGGGGGGCGGTGGCCGCCGCTTGCATTGACCACAGAATCCTTTTTTTTCCTAGTCGCGTCCTGTGCACCCTTTCGGGCTGCAAAGGCTTCGTGTACGTTTTCCTACGGAAGGACCACCCGTCGGGGTGTCCATCCACAAAATACGGAAACCTTGTTACGACTTCTCCTTCCTCTAAATGATAAGATTTAATGAGCTTCTCACGGCTGCCGCTCTGGACAGAGTCCATCACAGTAGCCACGATCCGGACATTTCATCGGACCATTCAATCGGTAGGAGCGACGGGCGGTGTGTACAAAGGGCAGGGACGTATTCGGCGCAGGCTGATGACCTGCGCCTACAAGGAATTCCTCGTTTAAGATCAAAAATTGCAATGATCTATCCCCAGCACGATGCACTTTCAAAAGATTACCCGAGCCTTCCGACCCAGGACTATCAAGTGAAACTCGTTGAATGCATCAGTGTAGCGCGCGTGCGGCCCAGAACATCTAAGGGCATCACAGACCTGTTATTGCCTCAATCTTCCATACGCTAGACGCGCATAGTCCCTCTAAGAAGGTAAGAACGCAGTGCTGGCATGCGCGCACCTATTTAGCAGGACGAGGTCTCGTTCGTTAACGGAATTAACCAGACAAATCACTCCACCAACTAAGAACGGCCATGCACCACCAACCAAAAAATCAAGAAAGAGCTTTCAGTCTGTCAATCATACTTCTGTCCGGACCTGGTAAGTTTTCCCGTGTTGAGTCAAATTAAGCCGCAGGCTCCACTCCTGGTGGTGCCCTTCCGTCAATTCCTTTAAGTTTCAGCCTTGCGACCATACTCCCCCCAGAACCCAAAGACTTTGGTTTCCCTTAGGGTGCTGACGTGGACATGAATTAGAAGCCCCGCCAATCCCCAGTCGGCATCGTTTATGGTTAAGACTACGACGGTATCTGATCGTCTTCGATCCCCTAACTTTCGTTCTTGATCAATGAAAACATCCATGGCAGATGCTTTCGCAGTTGTACGTCTTCCATCAATCCAAGAATTTCACCTCTGACAATGAAATACGAATGCCCCCAACCATCCCTATTAATCATTACTTGGTCACTGGAAACCAACAAAATAGAGCCCAAGTCCTATTCTATTATTCCATGCTCACATATTCAAGGCATTGGCCTGCTTTGAACACTTTACTTTCTTCACAGTAAACGGTCGGCCCGCAGGTATAAACGCGCGGAACCAGTCAAGGCCCCACACACCGCGTCCCGACAAAAGGAGACAAACTCCCACTGGCACAAGGGCAGAAGCCCGGCCCGTGAGGGCGCTCCGAGGTCCGACTACGAGCGTTTTAACTGCAACAACTTTAATATACGCTATTGGAGCTGGAATTACCGCGGCTGCTGGCCATTCATACCCGACAACGCTGCGCCCCATAAGACGCTTTGTCGCCTTCCACAGTCCTCCGGGGCGAGCAAATCCCCGTTACTCCTGTGGACCTGGTTTTTTTCCCAGTGGATTGGACTCTCCCTTAAGCTTGCGCCCACTCCATTAGAGTCTCTGAAGGTTCGCCTTTGCATCTCGCCACGCGGCCACTAAAAGGCCAAATGACAGAAGCACTCGCGCTTCCCTGCGGATCAACCCTACCCTTGACGTTTTTACCATCCATGTACCACTACGTACACTGCTGCGTCCTGAACGATTGCTCGCTCTCACCTCTCGGCGGACCGCGGTAGTCAAAGGCCTGGCGGGCACTCCCCGACAATTTAGAAGTGTATGATGGGGGCTCATGGATTCTGCCAACAGAAAATACGTTCCCATCTTTTGCCTGCTTGCCTTCCACAAGTCACCCTGCTTCCGGAAAGAAGACATCTGGCGCTGTTTTATTTTAACGAGGGCTTGACGCTTCACGCGGTGCGCCTGTGCATATGCAATCACAGCACGAGGCGAGCAACGAGTGGAACTAGGTTCACCAGACTTGCCCTCCAATGGATCCTCGATAAGGGATTTAAATTGTTCTCATTCCAATTAGAAGGCCCAAAGGGCCCCCTATTGTTATTTTTTGTCACTACCTCCCCGAGTCGGGATTGGGTAATTTGCGCGCCTGCTGCCTTCCTTGGATGTGGTAGCCGTTTCTCAGGCTCCCTCTCCGGAATCGAACCCTAATTCCCCGTTACCCGTCGACACCATGGTAGACCAATACTCTACCATCGAAAGTTGATAGGGCAGAAATTTGAATGAGCAGTCGCCAGCACAAGGCCATGCGATCCGACAAGTTATTGTGAATCATCTCAAAGCGCTCTGGAAGGAGCACGATGGTTTTTTATCCAATAAATACCACCCTTCGTGAGTCGGGCGTTGCGGCATGTATTAGCTCTAGAATTACTACGGTTATCCAAGTAGTGTGGTTCTCAAAGGAACTATAACTGTTTTAATGAGCCATTCGCAGTTTCACGTGTATAAAAGTGTTTATACTTAGACATGCATGGCTTAATCTTTGAGACAAGCATATGACTACTGGCAGGATCAACCAGGTAAATAGGTACATGTACTTTGAGGGAAAAAAAAAAAAAAAGGGCGGGAGAGCCAGCCACGCGATGGGCGGAAAATGTCAAAAGGGCAATGCATCAGAGCCATCGCAGGCGGGGCGGCACTTCCCTTGGTTTTTTTTTTTTTCTCTTGTACCAAGTCGCTGGCAAACGGCAGGGATGTGCCTATATTGCAAGGCAATCCACGTGCGCCGTCGCCCGCGGCACATCTGCTCAGGCATTTCCTCCTTGTTGCAGGTGCGTCTTTTTTCCGTACAAAAATGATGGATCGTGGGGTGGGCCAGCAGAGGCCGTTGTCTTGGAAAATCCGCGCGTGACCCCACGACGGGTTTCGTAACGGCGCACCTTTGCTCTCTGCTGAGTTTTTCTTGGCGGTTTTTTTTTCTTCCCGCGCTTTTTTTTGCCCCTTTTTCCCCCCCCGCGCCATCCCAGCATAGTCAATGCCAACCGACGAGCGGTCGACAGGTCACTTGTGTGAGGAATCTTCACACTTGTTCGTTATTTTCCTTCCTCTCCAGTCGAACCGGATGGTACTGCGCAGTCCCCCAAGTACGAGAGACTGTGCCGACTACTTTGTGAGGACCCCCCCCCTGTACCCCCACCGCCCGTTCCCGCCACCAAAAAAAAGGTAACGGTCGGGTTTGTGTGTGGGGATGGCGGGAGACAAGCCACTCACTCAGAGACGTTTCTTGAGGAGGCCGCCCTTTTTTTCTTATAAAAAAAAAAACGGGCACTTCCCCAAGGTATGTATGCGAGGTAAAGGCGCGCGGAGTGAGCGCCAAAACCTCTTCCATTGTTTTGTCATCAACTGGAAGGTGTACCCCCATGGCAAAACGTTTTTCCCCAAACAAGGTCGTAGCATGGATAGAGGAGCAAGCAAGGACTTTTTTTTGTCCCCCCCTTGTCCTGTACCTACTCATGCACTCCGCGTATATATGTGCACCTCATATATACTCTTAGAGCCTCAGGCTGTTTTTTTTTTGTATCAAAAAAACACGCCAGGCTTGATACCGTCGAAAAAAAAAAAAAGAGGCCGCGCGAGTCTCAGACAGATGATCTTCTCAAGCTTTATCGGCCAGAGCCCAAGCCTGGAAACACTAAATAAGAACAGACAGGAAAAAAAAGGCCCCAGCCGGCGTTCCTCCCAAGAGTGGAACGTACACAATACATCATGCGGCTTTCAGGCGAACACCCATGTGAGTGGCGAAGCTCACACTCTGCATTCTTACGCAAGGGCCCCGCCTCAAGAAATCATACGCTCTAGCTAGGAACTTTTGTCCCTGCCTGCCTTGCTTATGCCAGACCCAGCTCTGGTCTTTTGCTTGGGAAAAAAGGGACTTCCCTCCCTGCTCCCTCTTTCGACATGGAGAAAAACTCCCGTTCGGTGCCCTGGGCTAAGGAGCACCTTGAACCAGGCCGTCCACCCGGGAAAAGAGATGGACGGCGCCTCAGAAACATAAAAGAAAGGACCCCTTTGCGCTACACGGAGATATGTCCATAGACGGGGCTGCGACGATACGACGCCCTCCAAGGGAAACGTTAACGCTTCAATATGCGGATTGATACCACAGCCAAGGACTGTGATAGCGCGCCCGCTACAACAAATGATACCACGCCCGGTAGGGGGTCGAGCAGAGCTCCAGAATATTCCCATAGACCGTCACGGGTAAAGATGCCGAACACCACAGGAACGCACAACTTAAGGATTTCGGCATGGCTAAGCAGCCTCCTCAGAGCGGCACTTGGGAGGGGACGCCACCCTTCAACCCGCCAGCTTCCGCGTTACTGGGCTTACAGCTAGTATAAACGTTCAGGGGGCAAGCGCTTGTTTCGCAAGACCATCATAGACCGGCCTCGTTTGTGATTCATAAGGAAGACCGTGTTTCCCCAATTCTT
>SDUX01000007.1:4078089-4244460 GCA_008729055.1 Pyropia haitanensis | reverse complement strand
CAGATGATCTTCTCAAGCTTTATCGGCCAGAGCCCAAGCCTGGAAACACTAAATAGAACAGACAGGAAAAAAAAGGCCCCAGCCGGCGTTCCTCCCAAGAGTGGAACGTACACAATACATCATGCGGCTTTCAGGCGAACACCCATGCGAGTGGCGAAGCTCACACTCTGCATTCTTACGCAAGGGCCCCGCCTCAAGAAATCATACGCTCTAGCTAGGAACTTTTGTCCCTGCCTGCCTTCCTTATGCCAGACCCAGCTCTGGTCTTTTGCTTGGGAAAAAAGGGACTTCCCTCCCTGCTCCCTCTTTCGACATGGAGAAAAACTCCCGTTCGGTGCCCTGGGCTAAGGAGCACCTTGAACCAGGCCGTCCACCCGGGAAAAGAGATGGACGGCGCCTCAGAAACAAAAGAAAGGACCCCTTTGCGCTACACGGAGATATGTCCATAGACGGGGCTGCGACGATACGACGCCCTCCAAGGGAAACGTTAACGCTTCAATATGCGGATTGATACCACAGCCAAGGACTGTGATAGCGCGCCCGCTACAACAAATGATACCACGCCCCGGTAGGGGGTCGAGCAGAGCTCCAGAATATTCCATAGACCGTCACGGGTAAAGATGCCGAACACCACAGGAACGCACAACTTAAGGATTTCGGCATGGCTAAGCAGCCTCCTCAGAGCGGCACTTGGGGAGGGGACGCCAACCTTCAACCCGCCAGCTCCCCCGTTACAAAAAACGGCACAACGGTGGTACACCTATCCTCCGTATAACAATATCCCGGTTCCTATGGAAATAACCCCCTTTCTCATAACGGATAGGCTTATGGCGAATCTCCGCGTTACTAGTATACAGCCTTAGTATACGTTCAGGGGGCAAGCGCTTTTTTCGCAAACCATCAAGACCGGCTTGTGATATCATAAGGAGACCCGGTTTCCCCAATTCTTTCGTATCGTCCCAACGGACAACCGTCAATGAGGCGAGAAAGGCAGACGGGTAACCAAACCCCTCCCCCGTTTCTCATTCACGACGGGTGCCCTACCACAGCTTGGGGCATTTTGTACAAGAGCCCCCTTTTTTTTTTGCCCAACGAACCCCAACCCAAGCGCAAAAAAAGGGGGCGCACACGTGCAGTGGTCTGGTACCAGCGTTGCACTCGTATAGGAAGTCAATACGGAACGATACGGACGGGTCCACAAGGTCATGACGACGGCCTGAGGTATTTTTTTTTTTCCCACAGCGCCTGGTGGGGAGGTGAGCGGACCAATGGAACCTTACTACCAAACCGCATCCAGACAGTGCGGAAAAAAAAAAAAAAAAGTACAGGGCGTCCCCAGAGGCTTGCGTCCATCCGAGAAAAAAGGGCACTCATAAGCTGGCGCGAGCGACAGCGCGCACCCTCTTCCCTTTATCCAACCGACTGTGGGGAGGTGAGCGGACCAAATATGGAACCTTACTACCAAACCCGCAATCCATGTCGACGGGACAAAAGTCCAAGGGCGACCCCGCCTTGCGTCCTCATTGGAGTACCTTTTTTCTATGAAAAAACACTCATAAGCTGCCGCCACCGCGCGCGCCCTCTTGTTCTTATCCAACCGACTGGTGGGGAGGTGAGCGGACCAAATATGGAACCTTACTACCAAACCCGCAATCCATGTCGACGGGACCAAATCCAAGGGCGACCTGCGTTGCGTCCTCATTGGAGTGCCGTTCTATAAAGGCCTTCCGGCGTTACTTGCACCACGCGGTTTCCATACCCCGCTGTCCCCCCCCACACCGCTCTTTGTTATCCCAAAGAACAAAAAAAAGCGAGGTGGAGGGAGCAGACATCACAAAGGGGAGGTATGCCTTTATGGATTTTGCTCTCAGTATATAGAGAGCACAAAAAAGGCATACCAACGCATGCCCCAAAGGGGGGGGGGGGTTCAGCCACCACACGAGTGGGGCCGAGTCGCCCCCTCCCCCTATGGAGGACCACACGTACTGTTGAGGCCAACTCCGGATGGTCAGGCCGGAGAGCAAGGGCATAAAATCCCCTACTACTATGTGCGCCTCTGAGGAGGGGCGGTGGCCATAAAAAGCCGCTACCCCGCCTCCAATACGGGGCCCTTACTATGGTTGTTTCGGGTCAAGTGGGAGGTCACCCCGTGGCCTAGAAACCATAGTAGAACATGCCAGTAACAGTGGGGTCCGCCAGGCGGAAAAAAACCCCTATCAAAATCGGCCCAGCGGGCAGGCGGGAAGCCATCCCCGGGCTCCTCCAAGGCGCCCCCTAGGTCGGGAAAATGGAGGGCATAGCGGTCCCTAGGCTGGTAGCCTACTACCATAGGAAAAAGCCGGTCTGAAATGGCCCCCTAGGGGCCTGAAACGTATGTTCATACTATATCGGGTAGACGACTGATTACAGCCGACGGCGCTTCAGAAGCGCAGGGGGGGGGGTCCCCCACCCACCGGTCTTGGACTCCATTCTGATAGAAAAGGGGTCTCTAGGTCGATACCAAACGGTCCCATACCAAACCTGGCCCTTGGGGCCAAGCTATCGCGGTCTTGGCTTCACCCCCGTATACTCGTATACCAATGAAGCGCCGTCGGGGGGGTCGGCCGATTTCCGACCTCAGATGCGTTTCTGACTAAGAAAGGGTCGCTGAGTCGATACCCGCAGTCCCCGTAGCAAACGGAGCAACAGGGCCAAAGGTATCGCTCGGTAGGGAACCGGTCGTATTCCTACCAGGAAACACCCGTCAGGGGGGGTATTCCGATTCTTGGGCTCAGATGCGTTTCTGACTAAGAAAGGGTCGCTGAGTCGATATCTGCAGTCCCCGTCGCAAACGGAGCAACAGGGCCAAAGATAGCGCTCGGTAGGAATCGCTCATGTTCCTAGAGGAAACACCCGTCAGGGGGGGTATTTCGATTTCCAACCTCAGATGTGTTTCTGACTAAGAAAGGGTCGCTGAGTCGATATCTGCAGTCCCCGTCGCAAACGGAGCAACAGGGCCAAAGATATCGCTCTGTAGGAATCGCTCATGCTCCTAGAGGAAACACCCGTCAGGGGGGGTACTCCGATTTCCGACCTCAGATACGTTTCTGACTAAGAAAGGGTCGCTGAGTCGATATCTGCAGTCCCCGTCGCAAACGGAGCACCAGGGCAAAAGATAGCCGGGGTGGAAGAAAACACCCCTCAGGGGGGCTCCTGCATATGTGAAACACCATCCTTCGTGATATCGGGTCGCAAGACCGATCATCAAAATCTCGTATGAAAACGACCCCCGTAGGGGGGGATACCAGTGAAGCGTATCCCTTATGCCAACATGGTCCTGAGGGGGGGGGGGACATACCCCACCCTATGCATACGGGAGCCTACCCCGATGCTCGACTATCGTCCCTGGTACATGCGTTTTCCTGAGGGGGGCACCCTCTCTACTGGCGACCCCCCCCCTCAGGATGGTGCTGAGGTATAGAAATGAGCTATGCCGCCGAGGCTATGCCGAGGGTGGGTAGCTACGAAAAACCATACCAAAACATGCTCCTGAGGGGGGGGGCCGCTCCACGACGGCTATGCCCCCAACAGTGAGGCGGGGCGGCCGCGACCACCCCCCCCCCCAAACAGGCCCAGGAACGCAGGTTGACCAGACCATGCGTTTCCCGGGCCTGAGGGGGGGTGGGGGCTGCCACGGCAAAGTCGATCCGCCGACCGACCACCACCTGTCCTCATAGTCCTGTGGGCCCGTTCATACATGACGCGGCGAAGAGGCACAGTTACCGGTCGCCGGAATGGCGGCCTCTCGTGCGTCCTCAGGACCCCCCCTGACGGGGTCAAAAACGAACCCGGGGGTAGAGAACCGGCGTTACCGGTGTCTTAGCCGTGGAGAGGCCTCGGTCGCATTAGCGCCGGGCTGAAATGAAATGGAGCGCATTAAGATGGGATAGGCGTGATCAGAGTGCAATAGGGTACCATTAGGCCCACTTAACGCGCATTGAGGGCGATTAGGGACCCATTAGGGGTCATTAGGGGGCATTAGGGGGTGGTTTAATGAATATTAGGGGGGTTAAGAAGTATTTGGGCCACTTAAGGGTGGGTTAGGTGGGTTAAGGGTGGGTCAAGAGTGGGTTAAGTTAAATTAGTGTGAGTTAAGATGAGATAGGCGTGATCAGAGTGCAATAAGGGCCTATTAAGGGCCGTTTAAGGCAAGTATACACCAGTTGAGTCGCCCAATTCAACATATTGGGAGGATGAAGCCGTATTAGGGGTCATTAAGGGTCATTAGGGGTGGGTTAAGGGTGGGTTAATGAACATTAGTGGGGGTTAAGATTGCTAAGGGTGGGTTAGGTGGGTTAAGGGTGGGTTAAGGGTGGGTTGGGGCCACTTAAGGGTGGGTTAATAAAGTTTAGGGTGAGTTAAGATGAGATAGGCGTGATCAGAGTGCAATAAGGGCCCATTTAGGGACATTAAGGCCAAGTATGTCCCAGTTAAGTCTCCCAATTCGACATATTGGGAGGTTTGGGACCCATTAGGGGTCATTAGGGGTCATTAGGGGTGGGTTAAGGGTGGGTTAATGAATATTAGGGAGGGTTAAGGTTGCTAAGGGTGGGTTAGGTGGGTTAAGGGTGGGTTAAGGGTGGGTTAAGGCCACTTAAGGGTGGGTTAACGAACATTAGGGTGAGTTAAGATGAGATAGGCGTGATCAGAGTGCAATAGGGGCCTATTCAGGGACATTAAGGCCAAGTATGTCCCAGTTAAGTCTCCAAGTTCAACATATTGGGAGGTTTGGGTCCCATTAGGGGTCATTAGGGGTCATTAGGGGTGGGTTAAGGGTGGGTTAATGAATATTAGGGAGGGTTAAGGTTGCTAAGGGTGGGTTAGGTGGGTTAAGGGTGGGTTAAGGGTGGGTTAGGGCCACTTAAGGGTGGGTTCAGTGAAAATTAGGGTGAGTTAAGATGAGATAGGCGTGATCAGAGTGCAATAGGGGCCTATTAAGGCCAATTCCCGATGATCAAGGCCTATTAAAGGCCGCTCAGGTAGAAGTTAAGGTGATTAGGGGCACATTAGGAGAAAGTTAGGTGAGTTAAGGGCCATTAGGGGACATTAAGGGTGGGTTAAGGCACATTAGGCCGAGTTAGGGCGCATTTGGGCCACATTAGGGCCATATTAGGGGTGATTAGGGTGATTAAGCCCCATTTAGGCCCTTTGGGGCCGTACGAAGGCATTTCGGGGTCATTATGGGGTCATTTTAGACGTTCTAGACACCCCTGAGGTCGTTTTTCGCGCTCTACAACCCTATAGACCCCTCCTTGGCAGTCCAGTTGGCCCCCACCTACCCCGCCCTTGGGCTCTACCCGCAAAAACCCCCTCCTAGGGGGGTTCTGGGGGGGGTCCCCAGGGACCCCCAAACGACCGGGGGACCGGTCCAACCGGGGTTTCCGCCATCGTGCATCCCACTGAGGAGCCCTCCATCGGTTTTGTCGAACCCGACTTTATGGGTTGTGTTGGTACGTGACATGAACGACAACCGTCTGCCTGTCTTCTGCAATAAGACACCACAAGGCACCATGTCAGGGCTCAGGAGTGACCATTTTACAATATTCAAACCAAAACTTGGTCAGGGCAAGTCGATGGTGCGCATCCACTGGGAAAGCAAGAAAATCGGTGTGCAAAGGTCTGGAACGCCCGTTATGGCACCGTAAAGGCGTATACCCCCGTTTTTGGCACCTATACGGGCCTTGCGTTGCCGCATGATGTCCGATGCTGACCGGACCTGGCATGGAGGTCCGTACATGTCATGCGCAGAGGGTACAGGCATCAGATCCAGAAACGGACACGATCCCGAGTCACTGTGGGTGGAGATATACCGCAAATGGGCCATATTGACGCTTCCACGCCAAGTACTAGACGAGGTGATGACCGTTCGACACGGGAGTGCGTGCATCAGACGCGCCGTTGGACGAGGATAATTTGATGTCCAGAAAATTTGACTTGGGACGTGTCTTTGAGGCCTAATAGAGCGACTTTTCCTCTATTTCCCTTAAATTAAGGGTTTTTAGGGCCATTAAGGGGTCATTAGGGTGCATTAGGGCCGCATTAAGGGTGGGTTAAGGTGACTAAGGGTGGGTTAAGGGTGGGTTAGGTGCAATGAATGTGGTATAAGGAGCATTAGGGAGGACCAAGAGCCCATTAGGCCTCGTTTTAAGGGCAATTCCACGATTAAGTGCCTGTTTAGCGTCATTAAGGCCTCATTTGGGCCTCATTAGGCCACTTAGGGGAGGGTTAAGTAAAGTTAAGGTGATTAGGGGTATATTAGGGAGATTAGGGGGTGGTTAGGTGGGTTAAGGGTGGGCTAGGCGTGGGTTAAGGTCGATTAGGTGAAATGAATGTGGTATAAGGATCACTAGGGAGGATCAATGGCCTATTAGGGCCCACTTTAAGTCCAAATACGCAACTAAGTGCGTCTTTAAGGCCGTTAAGGCCCCATTTGGGCCACATTAGGCCACTTAGGGGGCGATTAGGCTTAACTTTAAGATATTAGGGGCACATTAGGGTGATTAGGGGGTGGTTAGGTGGGTTAAGGGTGGGTTAGGGGTGGGTTAAGGTCGATTAGGTGAAATGAATGTGGTATAAGGATCACTAGGGCGCCCCCCGCGCGACGGCGCGCCACCCGTCGGCGGGGCCCGCCCCCCCCCCGCCCGCGCGCCCGGCGCCACCCCCGCCTCCAGCGCCGCGAGGCCGGCGGCGGCCAGCGGGCGCCCGCCGACGGCCACCCCCGCCAGCACGTCCGCGGCGGCCGCCACCGCCACGCCACCGCCGCCCCGGCCGCCGCCACCGCCGCCGACGCCGCCGCCGCGGGCTGCGACGGCCGCCAGGGCGGCCACCGCCGCGGCGGCGGCGGCCACCGCGTACGCCCCGTCCGCGGAACCCGCCGCCACCACCGCCGCGACGGCGCGCAGCGACGCCGCCACCGCCGCGGGCGGCGGTGGGGGCGCCCCCCCCGCCGCCGCCGCCGACCGCGCCACCGCCGCCGGCAGCCGCAGGTCCGCCCCCGCGTAGTACACCACCGGCGCGAGGGCGTCGGCCCAGGTGGCGGCGGCCGCCGCCGCCGCCGTCGCGCCCTCCCCCCCCCCCCCTTCCCCGCCGCCGCCGCCGCCGCCGCGCGGCGGACCAGCGCAGGCAGCGCGGCGGCGTCGGCGGCGGCGGTGGCGGCGGCGGCGGCGCCCCCCCGGGGCGCTCGCGCCAGCACCGCGGCGGCGAGCGCCGCCCACGCGGCCCCGTCGGGGGTGGCGGCGGCGACCGCCACGCGCGGCACCACCGCCGCCACCCGCACGGCGGCGGCGGGCGGCAGCGCCGCCGCCACCGCCGCCGCCGCGGGGGCGGCGTCGCTTCCACCGCCGCCGCCGCCGCCGACGCCGCCGTCGACGCCGCCACCGCCCGCCGCCGCCCCCGCCGCCCCCGCCCCCGCCCCCGCCGGCAGCAGCAGCGCCGCGACGAGGCGGCGGCAGGCGGCGCCGCCGGCGGCGGCGGGCGGGGCGGCCGCCCAGGCGGCCGCCCAGGACGCCACCGGCGCCGCGCTCACGAGCGGCGACAGGTGCGCCCCCGCCGCCACGAGCAGCGCCGCCGCGCGCGCAAGCGGCGGCTCCCCCGCGCCCGCCGCTACCGCCGGTCCACCGCCGCCGCCGCCGCCGCCGCCGCCGCCGCCGCCGGTGGGGGTGCGCAGCGCGCGCCCCCCCACCGCCGCCATCACCGACGCGTCCAGCACCGCCACCGCCGACGCGGCCACGACCGCCCATGCCGATGGGGCGCGCGCCACCCCCCCACCCACCCCCGCCGCCGCCGCCACCACCGCCGCCCCCGCCCGCCCCCCCCCCCTGGCCCCACCGGCGGCCGCCGCCGCGGGCGCTCCCCCCCCCCCGCCCCCCCCCCCCCCCCCCGCCCCGGGGGGCACCGCCCGCAGCCACGCGGCCAGCCCCAGCGCGACCGCCCCGTCGGCGGCGCGGCGGAGGGCGGGCACCCCCCCCCCCCCCCCCCCCCCCCGCCCCCCCCCCCCCGGCGGCGCCCCCCGCCAGCGGCGCCGCCGCGACCACCGCCGGCAGCAGGGCGGCGCCGACCGCCGCGGCGGCGCCGGGCGGCGCCGCGACCAGCAGCCGCGGCAGCGCCGCAAACGCGTCGGCGGCGGCGGCGAGGGCGCGCGCGCGGGGGAGGGCGTCGGCGGGGTCCCCGGCGGGCGTCGCCTCCCCCCACACCGTGCGGAGGGTGGCCGCCAGGCCCGCCGCGTCCGCGACGGACAGGGCGGCGGCGGCGGGCGGGAGGGCGCCCCCGCCCCCGTCGCCGCCCCCGCCGCCGCCGCACCTACCACCACCACCGCCGCCGCCACCGCCGTAGCCGCCGCCGCCGCCTCCGTGCCACCGCGCGGCGGCCGTGCGCAGCGTGTACACCACGCGGGATGACGGAGGGTGAGGCAGGCAGGGGGGGCAGCGGGCGGCAGTGGCGGCGGTGGCGGGGGCCACGCCTGTGAGTCCCGGGGCGCGGTGGGGAGTGGCATGGTGGTGCACGCCAGGGGAGGGTGGGGGGCCGCTAAGCAGGGGGCAATGGGGGGAGACGCCCCCGCGCTCCGCCCCGCCGCCGCCGCATGCCAGTGGTGATGCCGGCTGCGGCGGCGGCGGCGCGGCGCGAGGTCGTTCGCGGCGCGGCGTGCGTCGCCGGCTGGGTGGCGGCGCCTGTGGCTGGCGGTGGGGGCGCAGCCGCCGCCGTGAAAGCTCGCGCGGTTGTACGTCTTGCCGACCACCACGAAAGCCACGGACCGCACCCGCAGCACGTCTCCCACCTTTCTTCCCCAGCCCCCGCCCCCCCCCCTGCGCGGTTTGCCCCATCCCACTGGCCGCCAAATCCAGGCCGCCCAAATACCGCTAAAACGGGGCAGGAGAGAGGGCCGTTCCAAGACTCTGATTGGTCGAAGCCTCGGCACGGACGCAGAGCTGCATGTGCGTGCCGTGCCGAGCCTTGAATACGGGCTGGGAACGGGTCGAATGGAGCCCGCATGCGATGGTGGCAGGACCGTGCCGCGATACATCAGGTATTCCTGGGCCGTACTTGCGACCCCCCTCGCGGGTCAAACATATGACAGCTTATTCGTCACATGCCGTCACAAGCCTGGGTACTTGAAGACCCCCCCCCCGTGCCGGCCGTGGAGGGGGCACTGTCTGCGTTGCTAGCGGTGCCCTGTGCTGTGGGGACGGGACGCTCGCCGCATCCGCCGCAGGCTAGGCGCGCGCGGTGGCGGAGACCGTTTGGAGCGCTGACTGAAGCGCGGACTGGGCACTCGCGCGGACGCACTCGCCAGCATATGTAACAGAGAATCCGCATTCGCGGGACTGGTATTATCGAATAGGGCCCTGGGGAAGGACCGCCCTGGCCGGGCTGAGCCGGTACGGAAGGGGAACGCCAAAACGGGGGGGGGGGGGGCCGCCTGCCTGGTGCGGGGGGGGAGGGGGGCCGAGGGGCGCAGCGGCGCCAGCCGTGGCGAGGAGAGGGGCGGGAGGCCCCGTGCCGCCACCGCCATCGCCGCCGTCGCCGCCACCGCCGCCGCCGCGGCCGCCGCCGCTACCGCCGCCGCTTGAACTGCGGCACCGACGCCGGCCGCGCGCCCGCCCCCGCCCGGCGGCTCATCGCCACTCCACGGCGGCGACGGAGGCGGCGACGGCGGCGGCGGCGGTGGCTGCGGCAGCGGCTCGTGGTTGCGCCGCGGCAGCAGCATGCCGGGCGGGCACGCCTGGCGCCGCCGCCGCCGCCGCTGCGGCGCCTGCTGCAGGGGGGGACATTCCCCGGCCAGCGCCGCCCGCCGCCGCGGGCGCGTCGCCGGCCGCCGCCAGGTGTCTCCCGGCGGCGGCGTCCTCCCCCCCCCCCAAGCGGGCTTCCGCCGCTTCCCCCCCCCCGTCCGCCCGAAGGACGGCAACGACGACGGGCACAAGCGACGGCACTACGTCGGAGCGGCAGCCGGCAGCCAGTCTCATCCGCACGGTGCACTTCGGAGGGAACAGCAGGCCGCAACTTGTTCTCATAATTTCCGATGCGGCAGCCCGCGTTAGCTATGGCACGTCCGCTAAAAATGGGACACTCAGAGTTTCCTACGACAATCTTTGCCCCAGTGAACTCGCGACGTCAGGCACCCAATCAATTCTCTGAGGGACGAGCTGCGCTGATCTCCAGATCGAATGATCAGCGCCACGGGAACCTTGGGTGGTCCGATTTGGGACCGGTGTCGGTCCTTCGGACAATCGATCATCGAGACCAGTCAGATCAAGGTCGATTCCTGTTTGTCAAGCCAATGAGATGCGTCCACGCTGCGCTGTTAGCCTCGCTACTGATTCTGTGTTCAGAAACAGGCGCCACGTTGGCCACTCGACCGCAATAGTTTCTGAAAAGAATGGCCTCCAGAGCCCTCGATAATGAGCCAGAGTGTGGCGACCCGCCCCCACGGCCTCTATTCGGGCTCCCCTAGCTCGTCTAGCAAATTGTTTCTCAAAAGTTTGACTCCAAGACTAAAAGCACACCCGAGCCGACCCCTGAGAGGCACGTCAGGCGCCCTTTGGACGTCAAATTAGGGGCAGTCGGTGTCGTGATCGCACTCGAGTTGGCCGACCAGAGCAGAAGTTTGATTTCATGCATCGATTGCACCACTCAGATGGGATGGGAGTTTCCCAGACAAACACCGCGTGTCCCATTTTTGGCGGACGTGCCATAATAAACTCTCACGGTCGTTTCGAAACTTTGTGGGGGGACCGGGCTAATCCTGGGGGGACCGGGGGGACCCCCCTCAAATGAGCATTCCAGAGGGGTGCCGGTCCCCCCACGTCGAATGAGCTCTGCTTCCACGAGCGCGGGTGGAGAAAAAAAAGTCTGCATGCACGCGGCAGGCGATGCGTCCCGCGGCACACGCGCCGCGTGCCGCGGACGACCGACGGCATGAACCGGTTGTGAAACTGTTTTTTTTTTTTCCCCGAAAAGTGCAGCGGAGGCCGCGGCGGTCGGCGCGAGCGTCGCCCCGCCTCGTCGCGCTGCGCGGCGGCCGGTGCGGCGGCGGGTGCGGCGGCGGGTGCGGCGGCGGGTGCGGCGGCGCCCGCCGCCGCCGCCGCCCCGTCGACGCGCGTGGCACGGGCGTGGCGCCCCCGTGGCGCGCCGCCCCTACGCCGCGGCGGCTGTCGGTGGCGGTGGCGGCGGCGGCGGCAGCGGCGGTGGCGGCGGCGTAGCGGCTGTGGCGGCGGCCGGGTGCAGTGGCGGCGGCGGGGGTGTGGGGCGCGGCGGTGGCCCCCCCTCGCGACGCCGCTCGCCGCCGCCCCCCGCCCGCCGCGGGCGCGCCCGTCGGCGGCCACCCGCTCCACCGCCAGTGCCGCGGCGGCGGCAGCGGCGCGCGTGGCCGGGACGTGGTGCCGCGCGTCCGTGGTCCCGCGCTCCCGCGCGGGGGGTGGCGCCCGCGGTGCGGGGGGGGGTGGGGATGGCGTCACTCGCGTCCGACGCGGATGCGCTGGTCGGGCGGCGGCGGGCGGCGGTGGCGCGGCGAAGGGGGGGGGGGGGGGGAGGGGCTGGTGCTGCCACGAGACGGCCGCCGCTGTCGCCGCCGCTGACGCTGCTGCCGCCGCCGCCGCCGCCGCCGCCAGCTCGAGCGGCGACGACGCCGACGGCGGGTGGACGTTGGGTGGCCCCTCCCCCCGCGGCTGCCCTTTTGGGTCGCCGCCCGCCTTGGGGAGCCGCCGCCGTTCCTTCCCGCGCTGGCAGCGCCCCCTCCTCCTGCCCCCCTCTGCCGCGGTCGTTGGCTCCACCGCCAATGCCCTCTCCCGTCCGTCCGCGGCCGCCGCTTTCAGCTCCTTGTGGACGACGCCGGCCTGGTGCCCACCGCCCACTTCCTCGTCGTCGCCCGGGCCTCCCGCCACGGGGTGTTGCCCCTCAGGGACTAGCAGCAACTGCAGGCGCACGCCGCGGCGGAACACCCCCCCGGGCAGCGGCTGGTGCTGGGGTCGCCGCCGCGCGGGGGGGGGCGGGGGGGCTGCGACCCGGGTGGCGCCCCCGACGCGGCGGCGGCCGGCAGCCTCCGCGGCGGCTCCACGGCGGGCCCGGTACTCGTCCCCCGCGGCGCGGTGGCGGCGGGCGGCAGCGGCAGCGGCAGCGGCGCCGCGGGTAACGCCGCGGCGGCAACGGCGACCCCGATGGCCACGCCGGCGCCTGCCGAGGAGGAGAACAGCTGCTTCTGCCATCACTACCGCCCGGGTGAGCGGTGGAGACTGCCCCCACCACCCCCTCGGTGGCGTACGTTTGCCCTGCAGCCACCTTCCTACGCCCAGCCAACGTGTCTTGCGGTCACCCCGTCGCGCCCTGCTGTCGCCACAGGGGACAAGCACCCACGGGTGCAGACGCCGCTCCGTCAGAGCCCTCACCTCGTTCGTCGAGCACGTCCGGCACGACAAATGGCTACCCCAGGTAGGCAAGCCCCTTCACTTCATGCCCTGCTGTCGATGGTACCTCCTTGTCGGGCGCGCGCACGTCCATGGACGCCACTTTGACTGACAGCTGGGCGCCATGTCCCCCGTCTTCTCCCCAGCGTCACCCGCCGACTGACGGGGAGCACGAGGCCCCGGCAGCACACGTGGTCGGACGCAACAGGCAGCCAAACGTCCAGACCAAGGTGACGAGGTGGCCTACGCTTGAACATCCGCAGTCCCATGGTATCTCGGAACAGCCAATCAGGAAGCTTCATTAGTACAGCCACAGTGACCGGGCCCATTTCAGAGACTAACTGAACGAGACCAATCATGGAGCAGGCATGAGTGTCTTGTGAAACTGTAAGACTCGGGGGAACCGACGGGCCCAAACACGACAATTACGTACAGACCAGTGGAAACGAGCTGGGGGGCCCGAGTCTCGTTCGCGCCCAACCGCGCCGCTCGGCGACCGGCCCTCGTGCTCCCTGCCGTGCCTCGCGTGAGTGGTCGGCTCGTTCACTGCGGGCAGAGAGGCAGTGGACCTGGAAATAGCGCCCACGAGGCGGCCATTGATTGGGTGGCGCGACCCCCCCCACCCCGCGCCGCGCACACTGCGTGTCGCACGTGCCCCACGCGCTGCGAGTGTCCCCCCGTGTGCCGCTCGTCCAGCGCCTTGCAGCCGATTGGCCGACGTTGCATAGCTTTCGCGCTCGTGCCGCCGTGTCCCGCTCCGCCTGACGGGGCTCTGCACCCGTGTTGGTCGGCTGGCAGCGCCTGGCGCGGATGGCGTTCCCTGGCTCGTCATGGAAAAAAAGGAGGGAAGTGGGGTGTCCAGCGGGGGTCGCTGGCCAGAGGGGGCGGGAAAGCTTGGTGGCCCCGCCCTGATCCGCGCCCACGGGTGTGCCTTTGCGCGATTCCTCTGGCCGCCGGGCGGTCGGTTCCTCCCACTCGGGCTTGGGTGCCACCGCAGACCCCGCTGGTGGATTCTCGCGCGCACAGCCGCGTGCGTGCGGCTAGTCGCCACTCGGTCCGGCCGGTGGGGGACCGCGCCGCTCGCCTAGGACGCGGAGCGCGGCGCCCGCGTGGTGGACCCACGCCACGCGAGAGCGGCGCTGCGGTCACCAAGACTGTAGCTGCCGTGGCCGACCCCCACTTCTCTCTTCTTCGCTGCTGTACTGTATACCCCCCAGTCCGACACCTCGGTCGGACAGAGTCGGCACAGCGGCGGCTCACGCGTTCCTGCGTGGTCAAGAGTGGCCGCCCCCCTCGCCAGCACGTGGCGGCGGGAGGCCAGCTGCTGGCCGCCTCGATGAGGAGGCAAACGGGCACTTCGTGCTGGTGGCCGTGCTGGGGCCCATCGGGCGGCCGCCGCCCACCCCCACCACCCACGCAACGCCACAGCAAAATACCAAAGAGGGATCACCAGGGGGGCTTTGCGGTCACTGCCCCCACCTGTCTACCATTCTTCTGCCGCCGTCCATGAGCTGCAGCCGGTGTGGAGTGGATGGCTGGGGGCGGCCTGGGTGGCGCCGCCTGGTGGACACCTCACCCCGTCCCCCACCAATAGAGGTCGGGCGTGCGACGCGATCTGGGACGCGCTGGATAGGCGAGTTTACTAGCGTCGGCCCCCGACGTAGCCGGCTGGCCCGCCCCAGCCACCCCACCCCTACAGCGACCAAGACCGTCTCCTTGGACTGCAGCCTCATCGTAGCCCCATCGAAGCTTCAAGATGAGGATCGACCAACGAGGCGTTGGGAAGATGAGGGTCATCGGCGCCCCAATCGTCACCACCGACTCGATAGGTGCACGATCAAGATCTATTTTTGAGTCCGGCTGTGAAGGTCATACATCAGACCACATACGTGATAATCTATTGGTTGAGCTGCTGTCAGCCCGTGCCGCACGGACAGCGACGGACTTCGCGCAGGTGTGGCGTTGCTCCTCCTACGCCCTCGCTGTCTCCCGAAATGGAGTGCAGAGGATGGTCATGACCTGCATTGGCACCCGCGAGGCGCTTCACCGTGACGCCCTCTGCTGGTGCTCCTTTCCAGCTATGCTCCGCGTCCGCCTCTGCTGTAGCTGTGCGCGGCGTCTGTTCAGTGGCGCGGCTACCGTCGCCGGTACTGGGCCAGAGCCAGCCTCTTCCCGGGAATGCTCGCAGTGGGGGTGCGGCGCGCGACAAGCCAGCCGGCCGCCCTGCCGCTGTCGCCCGCCGACCCGCCGCCGTCGCCGCCTGGAACAATCGGTAGCTGAACGCGGGCAAATGGCGCTCGCAGGCACGGCTACAGTTAATGTTTGGACAGAGTCGTGGCACGCTTGAGGACTCAGCGACCACCAGAGCGTCATGGGGACGGGCGGGCGGGCGGGCGGGCGGGCAGGCAGGTGGGTGGGGGCGCGTGCCGGGTGGCCGGCAGTCCGGGCGGCTGGGCTGCCCGTGCAGCCGCCCGGCTCAGAATCGTCACTATTGACCAAATCCGATACGCAAGGCCTACACAGCCTACACACATACACACCCCCCCAGGAAACCCTATCCAAGTGGGGGGGGTTCAAGTCTTCATAACGCCGTTATTGATATCCCCCTTTGATAGAATTTTCGGGCGGGGCCCGCATGGCCTACTCGGAGAGTCTTACTGTGCTTCCGCTAAAAAGTGGATGTTGCTTGGACGTGCAGGTGTGGTTTCATTGGTCCAGACGGCAACTTCATGCACCTTCACGTACCGTCAACATTCACTTATTAACGGACGCACTCTAAGTGCTCCGCGCTGGAGCTGCCAAACCGGTCTCCGATTGGCTGCAACGCACGTACAAGTTAATTGTCCCTTAATGAGCACAACTCAGTCACAAGTCCGAGAAATTCAACTGCCTTACAGCTCGGCTGTGGCCCCTCAGAACACCCCAAGCCTTAAGGGGCCTGTCCAGGGGGCCACGTGCGCCTCGCTGTGTCCACTCGCGAACAGCTCGCCCCCACGTGGTGCGCTTGTGACGGGCGACTCCGGGAGCTCCCCGCACTTCGACGATCACGCGGCGGCGCGTGACGCGCCGTGAGGTCGCCGAGTGACAATCTCGGAGTCAGCCAATTCCCGGGGGGGGTTGCAGCGTCAGCACTCTTCATGGAACACTTGGATGCACCCTAAGTAAGGGGCGTCGTGCTTATCAACCAATAGGCAGGTCGTAGACGAGACAAATTAGAGCATGGGTTAGACTTGCCGCCCACGGCTTTGGAGTTGAACACCAAACTCTTCTTCTAGAAGGTCCGTCCTGGAGCGGGCCGTGCTGCGGACTGGTTTCCAACCGCCACTCGCCGTCTCGCACCAAGTCGGCACGGTGCTCCACGTTGAAGCGCGCCTGCACGCACACCCCTCGCCTCTTCCCCCGCAAGGTACTCGACACCCTTCCAATGGATCAAGTCACTTCCCTGTTTGGCGGCACGGCTGCAGATGCGCACGTTTACCTTCGTCGAACCGTGCGCTACGCGTTCATGAGAGATTTGTGATCCAGCGCGTCTTCTTGATGACGCGCCGGAGTCTGAGCAGCTGGAGGGAGCTTGTTCTGGTTCTGGGAGTGCGCGGATCTCTTTCCGTGTCTATATCACGTGCTATATGTGTGGCCGCGATGTGTCTGACTGTATGCTTTGGCCTCGTATCTTGCTATGTGGATTATTCTTGCGTGTGGACCTGTTTTGCATGGATCGGTGAAGAAGACAAGGCATGAACGGGGGCGCTGGTGAAGCTGCGCGGCTGGAGTTGGCTGACGCATCCAGGGGCAAGAAGGGGAGGGATTAGGAGAGAGCGAAGAGCGGTGAGCATGGAAGGCGGCTTCAAGGAGGGGAGAGACAGGTTCATCAGGGGGGTGTGTTGATGTGGGTGAGGAGGATGGGGTGCGGGGAGGTTGGTGGAGAGGCGACGGTCTTGTACGCGCGGGGTGAAGATGTGAGGGAATGCGAGAGGCGAGTAGGTCTCTCCCCCTCGCCACCGTCAGCGGGCTAGGCGCCGCTACCGTGGCGTGGTGTGGGGGGGCGGCCTACGGGGGCGGCCATTTCCGCTGTTTGCACCTACAGGTACAGGAATAAAACGTGGACGTGGCGCCATGTTGAAGCCCACGTGGCGAGGTTCAGAGCGACGTGGCGACCGTGGGCCGTCAGAACACCTCGCTGTGACGCCTCGGGGGGTGCTGTCAGCCTTCTGCAGGTACTGTGGTTGGCCCATGAGTGAACGAAACTCAGTCTCTGATTGGGTGGTTCGTCGAAACAGTCCGCGGAATGGCCCCGTGAGGCATTAGTTCTGACGGCCCCAACTTATCACAAGAATAACGCAAACCCGGTTGCGTAGCAGATTCTGCCAATAGTGAGGATGCCACCGGGCCACGGCTGCCCAGATCCGGCGGCAGTGGCGGTCTGCGCACGTTCCGTTTCTGGGGATCTCGCTGTAATGCAGCCCTAGAGGTCTCTATCAATCGACCATCGAAGGAGACCAACGACGTCCAACGCGCCCCCGCTAAGATGGACTCATCGAGCCACATCGATTTTCCATCGTCAAACCCCCTAAGATGGAGAATCATTGCAAGGAGACGACTGTTTGTTGTGGAGGCGGGGGAGAGAGTCCTTTGGTGCAACCATCGCGCCGGCGGGCTGTGTCCATCCCCCCCTCCCCAACGACGGGGTGGTGGTGTCTCTCGACGCCGCTGTCGCCGACGAGGTGTCTGTGTGAGGGGTGCCACGCCAGGCCTACACCCAATGCCAGGGCCCCGCCCGAGGGGGGATGCCTTGCGAATGGGAGCTCGGCGGGGCGGCGCTGGCGAGGCGCCAGCCGCCCGTCCCGCGCGGCGGCCCGGCCCGCCCTGCTGGCCTCGGCCAGCGGCGGCCGGCGGCAGCCCGCACCCTGCGGCCGCCCTCGTGACTCCCCTTCTCGGACTTTTTCTTGGGTGAGGCAGGCGGCACGATTCCCCCCCGCGCCCACGTCGCCGCGACCGGCGGCACCCCCCCGTTTTCGGCTGCCGCACACATCCGCTCGCTGCCCGTTGGGGGGGGGGCGGGGCTGCTGTGCTGGCCGCCCGGCCCCCACCGCCGCCCACCCCGCCGCGACCGACGCCGCGCCCCCTACCCGCGCCCCACGCCCGTCGCGCCACCGCCCCCCACCTTTGCGACGAGCTTCTTGTTGGCCGCTCTCGTGTTTGGCTTGCCCGCCCCCCCCCCCGGTCGCGGCGGCCATCCGCCCACACAGGCAGCGTGGGCGGGCGCCCGTACAACCGAAAAGCCGCCGTTGGATGCCGCCGCGACTGTCGTCCACGCGCCAGTGGCGGCGGCGCCAGCGGGCGCGGGGCCGTTTGGGGCGTCGCGAGTGTCGGCGTCGGGCAGACGAGCCCGCCGCCGCGGCCGCGACGGCGGCCAAGACGGCGGGCGGCGGCTGCACCCGCAGTGTCGCGGGCCGTCTGGGGGACCTCACAAGCGCGCGCTCTGCCCTCCCGCCGCCCCCCCCCCCCCCCGTCCCCCCGGTGGCGCGCGCGCCCCGCCCCCTCCCCCCTCCCGCTCGTCGGCCCCCAAACAGCCGTCGCCGTTGCCCGGCAGACCCGGCCCGCACGCGAGCGCGGGTCCGCTCCCCGACCCCGCCGCGTGCCCCACTCCCCCTCCGCCTACCTGTAGGCTGCCGCGCTCACGCGGCGCCCATCCCGACCACCCCAGAGGTGCGGCCGACGCCACCGCCGGCGGTCGACGCCCGGGTGACCGGCACCCCAACCGCGCCACGCGGTGGTGGTGGTGGGCGGGCGTGGCGGTCGCGCGGGGTCTGCCGCCCGCGACCCGCCCGCCGTCTGGCACCCGCCGCCGCCGCCGCCGCCGCCGCCACCGCCGCCGCCGCCGCCGCGGCTTGACAGCAGGGGGCGGGGCTGCCGCAGTGGTCGTGCCGGCTTGGCCTGGGCCCCCCGACCAGAGACGGGTGGCTGGCGACCGCGGGCGTCGAGGTACGGGCGGCTGCGCCGGGCGACCGGTGTGCGGCGGGCGCGACGCGCGCGGCGCTCGTGTCAGCCCGCGTGGTGGTGGCGGCGGCGGCGGGGCTGGTGGCCAGAGCTGCACGCGCTCCCGCGGCGGTCTGCCGGCCGGCCTTGGCCGCCGGGTGGCTGGGGGGTCGTCGGCCGTCGGCAGACGACCGCGAGGCCGCATAAGAGCCGCCCGGGGTGACCGCCACGGCCTCGGCACCCGTCGCGACGCCCGTCCATCCGCCCGTTGCCACGCACGTCTGCCCGACGGCCGTGTCGCGCATCTGTCCGCGTTGACGCCCAGGCCTGTCTACCTGCTCTGGTGTGCGCGGGTGGACGGCGGGCGGCGCTCGGGTGTGACATTCCGCCTCGGTCTGCCGTTGCGACACCGCTGGCGCTTGTTCCCTGTCCCCGCCACCCTCTCCCCTTTCCGCCGCCGTATTGTCCCCTTCACGCCGCACGTTGTCCCCCCCTTGGCGACACCCGTTCCACTTTACGCCGTCACGATGAGGTCCCCACCGGGTCGGCGGCTCCGCGCCGCCGCGGCGTTAGCAGCCGCGGCGGCCGTGGCTGCGGTCGCCCTCTCCGCGGCCGACGCGGCCCCCCGACTCGCCCAACCGCCGGCCGCCGCCCCCGAGGAGAGCCCCCTCCAGCCTTGCCACCGGGACTACACGGTCACCGACGAGGAGGCGAGCGCGCCGCCCGAGGGCCTCGGGTCGGACGAGGTGGACCTGGCCTACTTTATCCAAGTCGCCCCGTCGAGCGCCGTCCTCGTGCCCCGCCTCCTCCGCGCCGTCTACCACCCGTCCAACTGGTACGTGCTGCACTTTGACACCAAGATCCCCGCCGAGACGGTCGACGCGGTCGTCGCCGCCGCCGCCGCCGCCGTCCGCGGCGCCGGGTCGGACCTGCCCAGCAACGTGCACCTGCTGCCGCGGGAGCCGGTCACGTACCGTGGCATCACGGCGGTGCTCAACACGCTGTCGGCCATCGAGGCGTCCCTGCGGCACGCGTCGTGGCGGTACTTTCTCAACCTGTCGGCCGCCGACTACCCGCTGCTGTCGGCGGGGGCCACCCGGCGGCTGCTCTCCCGCCCCGACCTCCGCACCCGCCGCGCCAACTTTCTCAGCCTCCACCCGCCGTCCGAGTGGGCGTCTTCCGCGGCGGGCCGCTTTGGCCGCCTCACCGTCGACGTGGGCCTCTCCTTCTCGCCCGCCGCCCACCACTCGGTGCTGGTGCCGACGACGGTGCGGAACCCGGTGGTGGCGGCGCTCAACGTGACGCTCGCCAAGGGCAGCGCCTGGATGGTGCTGACGCGCCCGTTTTGTGACCACGCGCTGACCAGCGCGTTTGCGCGCAAGGCGCTGCTGGCGCTGGGCCACGGCCTGTCCGCGGCGGAGCACTACTTCCCGACGCTGCTCGTCAACTCGGACGTGTACGCGCGGACGGTGCTGCCGCACTCGCTCCGCGCCGTCTACTGGGAGGCCGCCGCGGGCGCCGCGCGCGGCGCCGTCGGCCAGCACCCCGTCACGCTCGACGCGGTGGACCGACGGGCGGCCGCCGCGGGCGGCCCGCCGTCGCCGCCGTGGGAGGCCCGCCTCTCCCGCAGCCCGTACCTGTTTGCGCGCAAGTTTAGCACCCCCGACGCGCCGCTGCTCGCCTACCTCGACCGCTGCATGAATGGCGGCGGCGGGGCGGTGCCCGCGTGGGGCGGCCGCGGCGGCGGCAAGGTCGACTGGGCGGCGGTGCGGGAGGCGGAGCGCCGCGCGCACCGGCACGTGGACTGGCTGATGCGCCTCGGCACCATCCCCGACAGCACCGAGATCATCACGCGGGGGCGGCCGTCGCCGACGCCAACGCCGGCGCCGTCGCTGGCGCCAACGTCGAGGGAGTAGGCGAGGGAGGGGGGGGGGGGGGCCGGGGGGGAGAGACGTCCCCATCCCGCGTCGCGACTGCAACCGGAATACAAGCGGCCGCGCGGCCGGTTTTACTTTTTTTTTTTTTTGCCGCGTCGCGCCCACGCGGGCGGTCGCCCCGCGCGGCGCGCGCGCGCGCGGCGCGCGCGGCGGCAGCGGGCGCGCCGCCCCCCGCCCGCCTAGTAGACCGACACACACAGGATGGCGTACCCCCCCCCCCGATGGTCACCACCCAGACCAGCCCCATGGCCAGCAGCGCCGTCCACACGCCAATGCTCACGCGCCGCGGCCGCGGCCGCGGCCGCGGCAGCGCCGCGCCCCAGGCGGGCGCCAGCACCGCCGCCTCGAGCTCGTCGACGGCGGCCGCGACGCCCCCCCCCCCCCCCCCCCCACCCCCCCCCCCACGCCCGTCACCGCCGCCGCCGCCCAGCCGTCGCCCAAAAACGCGCCGCGCACGGCCGCGGCGTAGCGGAGCGCCACGAGCGTGGCGGCGGTCACCTCGGCGGCGGCCGGCCGGATCGCCGACGGCCGCAGCAGGAACCCGTCGGCGCCGTCCGCGCCGTACGGCGGGCGGAGCTCAAACGTGGCGCTCATCGCGCCGACCGAGTAGGTCCAGTCGGGGAAGATGCCCGACGCGAGGTACAGCAGGTCACTCCCGCGGCCGTACCTGTACGCCGCGCCGCGGGTGGCCGAGACGACCGCGGCGACGTGGCGCCAGAACGGGTCGCTGATGGACAGCCCCGGCGGCGGGTCGTCGGTGTGGGACCACGGGCCGAGGAGCAGCTGCCCAAACGCGTGCACGTCGAGGTGCACCGCGGGGGTGGCGGCGAGGACGAGGCCGCGCAGGGCGGCGACTTCGGGCTCGGAAAAGGGGGCGGCGCCAATGTACTCGCCGACGCACGGGTCGACGGGGCTCTGGTACAGCCCGCCCCAGTCGGTGCCCCAGTTGCGGTTGAGGTCCACGCCGACGCAGTCGTCGCCGCCGCCGCCGCCAAACTGGCCACCCCCGCCGCCGCCACCCCCGCCGCCGCCGCCGCCGCCGCCGCCGCCGCCGCCACCGCCGCGGCCGTTGGGGTTTCTGTTCTTCCGCCACAGCCGGTCCACCGCGGTGTGGGCGTAGCCGTCGGGGTTGGTGACCGGCGCGGCGAGCAGCTCGACGTGGCGGAGGAGCTCGGCAATCCCCCCCGGCGGCGGCAGCCGCTCCTCTGCCGCCGCCGCCGCCGCCGCCGCCGCCGCCGCCGTCGCCGGCGCGGCGGTTGCCGCCGCGGCCGCCGCGGCGGGGCGGGCGCCCACCTCGGCGACCGCCGCGCGGAGGAGCGCCTCGGCGGCGGCGAGCGTCGCGGCGCCCGAGATCCACTCGCGCGCGTGGAGGAGGCCCGTCACCAGCACCCGCCGCGCGGCGCGGCCGGGCAGCGGCGGCGGCGACGCCGCCGCCGCCGCCGCCGCCGCCGCCGCCGCCGCCCGCGCCGCCGCCCCGCGACGGCCGCCCGCGGCGGCGGCGGCGGCGGCGGCGGTGGCGGCGTCGGCGGCGGCGGCGGCGGCGGCGGCGGTCGCGTTGGCGGTGCCGCCGCCGCCGCCGCCGCCGCCGCCGCCGACGCGGAGCACCCACAGGCGGCGGCCGTCGACCGACGCGCCGTACCGCTCGAGCCGCGCCCAGCGCGGGTAGGCGGCGGCGAGGGCGGCCGCCCGCGCGGCGAGCGCCGGCCCGTCACGGTAGTCGGCGTAAAAGGCGGTCATTGGCACCACGCCCGCCGCGTCGACGGCCGCGACGGCGGTGCCGTTGGCCGCCGCCGCCGCCGCCCCGCTGGGGGGGGGGGGGGGGCGGGGGCGGGGGGGCGCCGCCGCCGGTCGCGTTGGGGGGGGGGGGGGGGGGGGGGTGCCCCGGGCACCGCCGCCCACACCGCCGCGGAGCGGCCACCCCCGCGGGGGGGGGGCGCGCCGCTGGTGGGGGGGGGGGGGGGGGGGGGGGGGGGGGTGGGGGGCGCGGGGTGCAGCGCCGGCCCCGCCGCGAGGCGCGCGCCGACGTCGGCCATGACGACGCGGACGGTGACGCCGGGCGTGCGGCGGACGGCGGCCAGCTGGTCGGCGGTGAGGAGGAGCGTCAGCCGCCGCGGCGGCACGCCGTCGCCGCCGCCGCCGCCGCCGCCACTGGCGGTGGCGGCGGCGGCGGCGGCGGCGGCGGCGGCGGCAGGCACCGCGGCGGTGCCGTTGCGGGGCGCCCCCCCCCCCCCCACCCCCCCCCGGCACGCCGGGCGTGGCGCGTCGGCGGCGGCTCCCCCCCCCCCCCCGGCGGCGGGTGCGGCCGCGCAGCCGGGCGGCGGCGACCGCGGCGGCCGCCGCCGGCGGCAGCCGCCGCCGCCGCGCCGGCCGCAGCGGGTTCTCCTCTGCCCACACGCGCACCGTGCAGCGGGCGGCGGCGGCGGCGACCGCCGCCGCCCGCGCCGCCGCCGTCGCGGCCGTCACCGCCACGAGCGCGACGCCGGCGTAGGGCGGGCGCACCCGACACCCGTGCGCGCGGCCGCCATTCGTGCCGCCGCCGCCGGCCGCCGCCGCCGCCGCCGCCGCCGCCGCCCGTGGCGGGGGGGGGGGGACGCCGCCGCCGCCGCCGCCCGTGGTGGGGGGGGGGGGGGGGGGGTGGGGGGGGGGGGGGCGGCGCGTGCGACGCGTCGGCGCCCACGTCGCGGAACGGCGGCGCGGTCGGCGCGCCGGGCGCGGCCGGCAGCGGCGCGTCGGTGAAGGCAAAGTGCGGGTCGGGCGTGATGGCCGGCCGCGGCGGCGGCGGCGGCGGCGACGCGGCCGGCGGCGGCGGTGGCGGCGGCGGCGGCGTGGCCCGCGGGGGGGGGGGGGGGGGGGGGGTACGCCGGGACCGCCGGGTAGGGACGGCGCGGCGGTCGGGGACCCGCCGCCGCCGCCGCCACCGCCGCCACCACCACCGCTGCCGCCGCTGCCGCTGCCGCTGCCGCTGCCGCTGCCGCTGCCGCTGCCGCTGCCGTCCTCCCCCCCGCCGGCGGGCGGCGCCGCCGGCGGTGGGGGTGGCGACGCCGCCGGCGGTGGGGGTGGCGACGCCGCCGGCCGCGGCGGCGGGCCGCGCGGCGGCACGGGCGCACCGGCGGCGCCCCCCCCCCCCCCCCCGCCGCCGGCGGCCGCCGCCGTCGCGGTCGGCGGCGGCGCCGCCGCCGCCGCGGTCGGCGCCGCTGGGGGGGGCGACGCCGCCGGCCGCGGCGGCGGCCGCGCCGTTGCGGGCGGCGGTGCCGTCGTGGCCACGCCCGCCGCCGTCGCCGCCGCCGCCGTTGCCATTGCCGGCGGCAGCGGCGGCGGCGGCGGCGACGCCGACGGCCGCGGCGGCGGCGGCGGCGGCCGTGTCGCCGACGGCCGCGGCGGCGGCCGCGCCGTCGGCGGTCGCGGCACGGGCGTGGCGGTGCGCGCCGGCAGGGCTGGCGTGGCCGTCGCGGACGAGTCGGTGCCGCCGGTGCCGCCGCCGGTGCCGCCGTCGCCGCCGCCGCCGCCGCCGCCCGCGGTGCTGCCATTGTCCGCACTGGGGGGCGTCGCTATTGTCGATGCCGGCGGCGGCGGCGGCGGCGGACGCAACGGCCGCGGCGGCGGCGGCACGGGCGTGGCCGACGCCGACGCGGCCGGCGGCGGCGGCGGCGGCGGCGACGCGGGCGCCGCCGGCGGCGGCCGGGGTGGCCGCGACGACAGCAGGGGCGGCGGCCTCGCCGTCGGCGGCGACGGCGGCGGCAGCGACGGCGACGGCGGCGGCGGCGGCGGCGGCGGCGGGGCGGTGGTGGCGCCCGCCGCCACCGGCAGGGGCGCCGCCGTAGGCAGAGGCGGTGGGACGGCGGCCGCCGGCGTCGGCGGCGACGCCGCCCCGCCGGCGCCGCCGGCGCCGCCCCCCCCCCCGCCCCTGCCGCCAGTGGCGGCGCCGCCGAGACGGCCGCCGCCGCCGACGGCGCCGCCGCCGGCAGCGTCGGCGCGGGGCGCACGGTGGCCGCCGCCGCCAGCGGCGCCGCCGACGCGGGGGGGGTGGGGCGGCTCGAAGCCGACGCCCGCGGCGGCGGTGGTGGTGGTGGCGTCGGCGGCGGCGGCGGCGGCGTCGGCGACGGCGACGGCGGCGCGGGGGTGCGGGCGCCCGCTGGGGGGGGGGGGGAGGGACGCTGCCGCGCCCCCACCACCAACACCACCGCCGCCGCCGCCGCCGCCGCCACCACCACCACCGCCACCACCGCCGCTACCCCCCGACGGCGTCGCCGCCACGGCCGGCGCGGGCGTCGTCGCCGCCGCCGACGCGGCGGCGGGAACACCCGCCGTGCCGCCCCCACCGCCCGCCGACGGCGGCGGCCGCATCGCCGGCGGCAGCCACGACCAGTCCATGACGGCGTAGGGCGTGTCGGGCAGGTGCACCGGCAGGTCCAGCGGGGGGGCGGTCGCTGCGGCGGCGGCGGCGGCGGCGGCGGCGGCGGCGGTGGCGGCGGCGGCCGCCGCCGCCGCCGCCGCCGCCACCCCCACCGCCACCACCACCGCCGTTACGGCCGCCGCGGCGGTGGCCACGCGGGCGGGATGGGGGCGGCGGCGGCGGCGGCGGCGGCGGGGGAAGGGGAGGGGGGAGGACGGCGCCAACGCCCGCCAGTGTGGCGGTGGGCCGCGCCCGCCGCCGCCGACGCGGCGGGGTGCCACCGCCGCCATGCCCACGGTGCGGGGTCAGGGGGCGGGGAGGACCGGGGACGGCTGGCGCCCGCGACGGGACGGCCGACCCGCCCGCGGGCGTCAGGGGGGTTGGCTGCGGACGCGCGGCCCGAGCGGGACAAGGACGCCGGCCGCCCGCCGCGGCGGCCGCCCGGCGTGCCGCGCACCACCGGCCGCCGCGGCGGCCGGCGGTCGGCCCGGCGGCGGGCGGCGCGCCGCCCGCGGCGAGGCGGCGGCAGCCGCGGCGGCCGCCGCCGGCCCGCCGCCGCCAGCGTCACCCCGCGGGCGGCGGGCGCGCCGCCGACGGGCGCGGCCGCCAGCGGCGGCGCGCGTCGCCGCGGCGCGCCGCCACGCGGCGTGCCGCACCCGCCGCGCCGCGTGACCGCGCGGCGCGCGCCGCCGCCGCCGCCGCCGCCGCCGCCGCGGCCGCCGCGTGGGACGCCCGCCGCACCGCGGCGGCGGCGGCCCCCACCGGCGGCCGGCGGGCCCCGCCGGGCGCCCCGACGGGCGGCGCGGGACGACCCGCGGCCGCCCGCGGCGGCGGGGTGCGGCGGCGCGCGGCCGCCGCGGCGGCGGCGGGGGGGAGGGGGGGGGGAAGGGGGCGCCTCCCGACACGCCGCCGCCCGCCGCCGTCGGTGCGCCGCCGCGTGGCGACGGCGCGCGCCGCGTCGGGTGGTAGGGCCGGCAGGCGCGGCGGCGGTGGCGGCCGCGGCGGTGGCGGCCGCGGCTCGGCGGGCGCCCCCCCCCCTCCCGCCCCCCTTCCCAAGTCCCCTGTTGCCCCCCCGCGCCGCGCGGACCACGCTGCGGCCGCCGCGTCGGCGGCAGCGTCGGCGGCGCGGCCGCCGTTGCGCGGCCGCTCCCCCATGCAGCCGCCGACCGCTGGCGGCTCGTGACCGCGGCGGCGGCGGTCGGGTGAGGGGGGTGGGCGGCGGCGGCGGCGGCGGCGGCGGCGGCGGCGGCGGCGGCGGGGCGCGCCCGCGACGGGGTGCGCGCCGCCGCGGCGGCGGTCATGGTGGGTGGAGGGGAGCGGAAGGGGGCGTGGGGGGGGTGCCGGGGGCGCGACGGGGGGGGGGGGGGCGCGCCCCGTCGCCGCCCGCGGCGGGGCGGCTCATGGAGGCGGCCGCGCCCGCCGCCGCGGCGGCGGGGCGGGGGACGGGGGCGGGCGGCGGCGCGGCCACGCGGGGCCCTGCGAGACCGCGGCGGCAGCTGGGAGCGCGGCAAGTGGTTGGCGTGGCCCTTCGGCGCGCGGCGTGGCGCAGCCAACGACAGGGCGGGAGGGGTAAAAACCGCCGCGTGGGCATGGAGCAGCGGGGCGGCGGGGAGCGGGCGACGGAGCGGTCGCCACCGCCGCGCCAGTGTGGCGCCACCGTGGCGGCCGCCGCCCGCCGCGTGCCCGCGCGCCGCCCCGCAATGGCGGTTTGAAACCTCGGGGAATTAATTGGTCCGCCGCGGGACAGCCGCGCGCCGCGGGCGCACCCTCGGGCGGGCCGGCCTTTGGACCGCAGTCGATCGTGCCGACCGCGTCGGCGTCCAATCATGACAGGCGGTGCGATCGCGTTCAATCTCTTTGGGCCGCCCTCGTGAGCCGCCGCGCGTGCGGGCCGCGCCGGCCGTGCGGGTGCTGACGCCGCCGCCCCCGCCGCCAGCAGCCGCGCCACCTCGGGCGGTGCTCGCTGGCCCTCCCCCCGCGGTCGCCGCACGTTGTGGCGTCGGCCGCCTCCGTGTTCCCCCCCCTCCCTCCCCGCCCCCCCCCCCCCCCCCCCCCCCCCGCCCCGGGCTCCCTCGCTTCTTCGCCTTCCTACGTGCTCTAGTCGGTGCTCCCCGTGTTGCGCCGCCCTGCCCCCTGCCCCCGTCGCGGGCGTGCCGGCTGGGTGGCGCGCGCATGGCGGCGCGCGCACGGCGGCGGCGCCACCGCCGCGGCCGCGGCGGCGCGACCGCCACCGCCGCCGTGGCGGTGGCGGCCGTCGCCGCGCTGCTCGCTGGCGGCTGGGCCACCGCCGCGGTGGCGGCGGCGGCGGCGGCGGCGGCGGCGGACGCGACGACCACCGCCGCCGCCACCCCCACCACCCCCACCGCCGGCGCCACCGCCGCTGGCGCCACCCCTGACGCCACCCCACTGGCGGCGGCCGCGGCGACAGCACCCGCGGCGGCGGCGGCGGCGGCGGTGGCGGCCGCCACCCACCGCCCGCCGCTGCCGACCGCCGCCGTGCCAGAGGCCATTGCGGTGACGCCCGGCACGGGCGCCGCCGCCGCCGCCGCCGCCGCCGCCGCCGCCGCCGCCGCCACCGCCGCCACCGCCGTCCGTGACCGGGCGGCCGCCGCGGCGCCGGTCACGGCGCCCCCCCCCGCGGGCGACGGTGGCGGCGGGCCGGTGCCGCCGCCCGGTGACGCGCGGCCCGCCGCCGCGCCGGCCGAGGCGCGGGACGCGCCGCCAGCCGCGGCGCCGCGCGTTGCAGACGTGCGGGTGGGCGGCGCGGGCGGCGCCTCCGCCGACGGCAAAGGCGAGCCGGCGGACCCCGCCGCGGACGAGCTGGACGACGTCGCGCGGGGCGTCGAGGCGCTGCGCGCGGCGATCCGCGCCGAGGCGGTCGATGCGGGGCTGCCGCCGCCGGGGGAGGAGGGGGGGCCCCCGCCAGGGGCGGGTCGCCCCCGGCGGCGGCGCCCGCCGGGGTTGGTGGTGACGGCGGCGGTGACGGCGGCGGCGAGGGCGGCGGTGACGACGGTGGTGACGGCGACGACGGCGATGGGCAGCCCGTCGGGGGGGCACCCGCGGACCTCCCCGCGGGCGCCGCCGATGACCTCCCCCACGCGGCGAAGGCCCACGACGACGCGGCCACCGCTGACGCGGCAGACGGCGATGGGCCGGGCGGGGTGATGGCGCTGCTGGGGCGCTCCCTACCCTACCCCGCCTTGGTGCGCCTGCGCCTGCCGCGGCCCCCCCGCGGGCGCCCCCGCGACGGGGACGGTGGCGGTGGCGGCGGAGCCGACGGTGAGGGCCCCGACGTTGCCGTCGTTTTTGTAGTGGAGGACGGGGTGCCGCCCGACGCGACCGACTCGGACGACCCGCCGTCGTCGTCGTCGGGGGGGGGCGCCACCGAGGTCACCGCCCCGTGGGCGAGCTTGGACGACAGGGATCTCCTGGTGGCCGTCCCGGCCGACGTGCTCGCCGCAGCGGACCTCGCGTCCGTGGCTGTGACGGTCGGTGACCGCACCTTTGAGGCGGTCCACCTGGACGCCCTGCTGCCAGACTGGGCATCGGCGGTGGCGGCGGCCAACGGGGGCGGCGCGGGGGTAGAGGGGGAAGACGGCGAGCCGGAGCGGGACGGGGAGGCGACTGGCGCGGCTGGCCGCGGCGATCCCGACGGCGCGCGTGGGGGTGCCGGCGGCAGCCGCGGCGGCGGCAATGGGGGCATGCTGTTTGGCGCGCCGCACCTGCTGCGGGAGGTGGACCCCGTGGCCGACGCGGCCGCCCGCCACGTGCTGCGCGCGGAGGAGCTGTGGGACGGCGGCCAGGACTACCCTGGCGCGGTGGAAGAGTTTGCGGCGGCGGCCGACCTGGGCTCCCCGGGCGCGGCGACCAGCCTCGCCGCCGTGCTGCTGGCTGGCGTCTCTGTGCCGGCGGGGTCGGCCGGCGTTGGCGGGACGGCCTTCTCGTCGGCGCCGACTTTCCTGGTCCGCCGCGACCTCCGCCGCGCGACGGCGCTGCTGGTCAACGCAACGGCACGGACGGGGCACGCCGACGCGCACGCGTTGCTGGGGTTGGTCTACGCCGCCGGCCTGGACGTGGGGCCTGAACCCGCCGACGGCGGTGACGCGCCCGCGGGTGCACCCCCGGCGCGGGTACCCCGCCCCGCCCTGGCTGTCATGCACTGGTCCGTGGCCGCCGCGTCTGGCAACCCGCTGGCGCAGATGGCCCTGGCCAGCCGCCACCTCCACGGCGTGGATGTGCCGCAGTCGTGCGAGGCCGCGGCCGACCTCTACGCCGCCGCCGCTCGGACGGTCGTCACCGACTACCTGCCGTCGTGGCACACGCCGCCTCGACCACCGCTGCCCAAGCACCTCCACGTCAGCGAGCGGGTGCGGCTGACCGAGGCGGAAGCGCGCTCCGCCGCATCGGGCGGCGGCAGCTTTCGTGATCGCCTGTCAGAGGAGGACGAAATCGTTGCCTACTACTCGCACGCCGCCGCGCACGGCGACGAGGCGGCCCTGGTGCACCTGGCGGCCATGGCGCTGGCGGGTGTCCATGGGGTGCCCCACGACGAGGCGCGCGCCGCGGAGCTGCTTGGCCGCGCGGCCGCGGGCGGCTCGGCCGAGGCGTCTGCCCGGCTGGGTCTCCTCCATCTGACGCAAGGCAAGAACGACAGCGCGTTGGTGTACTTGCACGAAGCGGACGAAAAGAAGCACTCGCTGGGCAGCCTGGGCGTCGGCTTGGCCTACCTGCACGGGTTGTATCAAGGGGAGCCGCCTGCTTCCGTCATGGAGGCTGCGCGGGCTGCGGTGGCCGCGCCGTCTGGTGCGGGTGCCGCGGACGACGACGCGGCCGACGCTGAAGCCGAGGCGGCGGCGGTGGCGGCGGCCGAGGCTGACGCTCTGTCCGACTGGATGGACACACAGGCCGTCAAGTATCTGAAAAAGGCGGCGGACATGCTCCAGCCCGACGCGAACTTCATCCTCGCGCAGCTGCACCGCGACGGGCGGGGCGTCACGCCGGACCCGGCGGAGCGGTACCGGTACTTGCAGACGGCGGCTGCATTCCACGACTTGCGGGCCACCTACGAGCTAAGCCTGGTGGTCCTCCGCGGCGAGCCGCCCGCGGTCCGTGACTGCGCGGCGGCGGTCAAGGGGCTCAAGCGCGTTGCCGAGGAGGGCGAGTGGAACAGCGTGCTGGGCCTGGCGCTAGACGCCCTCGACGCGGGCGACGTCGGGGGGGACTCTACCGCTACATCCAGGCCGCGCATGCGGGGATTGAGCTGGCACAGTTCAACGCGGGGCTGCTCTACGAGCTGGGCTTTGTTGTGGATGATGAAGAGCGGGCGGTGGCGGCGCGGAAGAGGCGGAGGGGTGGCGACTCGTCACCTCCGCCACCACCTGCCGCCACCGTGAGCAGCGGCAACGGCAAGTCTGGCGGGCCCGACCCGTCGACAGCAGCGACGACCGACGCAGTGGCGACTGCTGATGGCGAGCGTCATGATGGGCCTCCTCTCGAAGGCGGGGATGGCGGCGGCGAGCCCCTGACGGCCGCACCGTCAGCGGTGACGGCCGCGGCCAGTAGTGTGCCTACCGCCCCTCCCCCAACGGAGCTGTCCCCCATCCGCCCTCCTGCACCACAACACGACGACCTCGTCAACCGTGCGATGCGGCTTTACCACCTGTCGGCACTACAAGGTCACGCCGACTCCCTCCTTCGCATTGGGGACCTGTCGTACGTGGAGTTGCGTGACTACGCTGCCGCGTCAGTGGCGTACGAGCGGGCTGGCAAGATGGGCTCTGCTGAGGCACTGTTCAACTTGGGCCTCATGTACGCGCGGGGTATCATCGGTGAGGCGCCCGACTACGCGCTGGCCAAGCGGTACTTGGACTTTGCGCGCGCCGCTGACATTGACGCGGTCCTCCCCGCCTCAATCGCGGTGTGGGTGCTGCGGCAGGTGACGGCCGTGCGGTCGGGGGTGTCTGCGCTACGCACCGCGGGGCGGCGGCTGGCCGCCCTGCGCGACCGCCATCTGCGCGGTTGGCCAGCGGTGGGCGTGCCAGCAGCAGGCGGGGGGGATGAGCGGGAGGGGGGCGTTGCCGGCGGTTCCAGCGGGCCGCGGGTGCTCACGTGGGAGAACGCGGACTTGCTGCTGGTGGGGCCCCTGGCCGCCCTGTTGGCGGGCCTCGTCCTCGAGCGCCAGCGACGGATCCTGGCACGACAGCGCCGCGATCGCGATGCGGATGCCGCAGGGGGGGCAGGGGGGGGGGGAATTCCCCCACGCCCGCCCGTGGCGAGGGGGGCTGACGGGGCTGGTGCTGGTGCCGGGCTGAGAAGACGTGCTGTGACGTGACATCGGGGCCGGGTTGGTTGGGCGGCGCGACGCTATGGAGGGGGGGAACGGAACGCGTGCGGACAGGGGGGAGATGGACCGTGGGGTGAAGTGGGCGTTACGTGTGGGCGCGAGGGGGGCGTTGGCTCTCCACTCCAAGAGGCGTCGCGCGCGATTGGGCCGCCCCCGCCGAAAACGACGGGCCACCGCCTGTCCGGCCAGGGCATGCGTGACCCCACCATAGATGGAGCGGGGCTGCTCATCCACCTGGTTGCTCCACACAGTGCGCGACTGGTGGACGCTGCGACCAAGGACACTGTGCAAGCATGCTAGTCGCGCGCGAGGCCAGACTGTCCAGAGCAGCATCCAAGAACCCAAAAAAGCACACGGCAGTTTAAAGTGGTCATGACGAGCAGAGGAAAGGAGTCCCACCGGAAAAAGAGAACGACAACGCCACAACCGTCGGGCTGGGATGCAGAGCTGGCGCCGCCGCGACGCTGCTTCCCACACTCTACTCGTCCGCAAATGGCGAGTTCGTCCCGGGACGCGGGTACTGTTGCAAGTCATAAGTAGACACACGGCCAAGGCCCACACCAACCCAAAAATAAGACGCCAGGGCACGGGTACAAGCGGTTCTGGTTAGTCGTCGGATTCCGCAGAGCTCCCATGGAGACGGTCGACTTTCGCGTCCTGCCTCGGTGCCCAGGTATCCATCACCTTCGTCACGCCCCTGCTACACTGACGATCGCAGACCAGATCCACGCCCACCCAACGAATGACCGCCCAACGATACGTACCGTGTTGCCGTCATTGCGGATCTTCTTCGACACTGCGAGCATGCCGACGAAGAAGCCGCCCAGACACAGGTACAGGATGAGCAGGGCGGCCGTCGTGGTCACTGAGAAAGGGGCCCGCAGCAAGACATGACACAAGCGGACAACGGTGCCAACAGGCAGCAGGGATAACGTGAAGAACACGTCAGGCACGGCCAAACAACGATCTGCCAGACGCCTGCGCTCCTCCACAGAGTGTAACCCGCACGCACCCACCAACTCCAAGCGAGACCGATGCATCGCGGCACGTACCCCACTCAAAGGCGGTCAAGCCGATGAACATCAGCTTGTTGTCCGAGGCGCGGCGCTGGACCGGGTTGGCGGGCATGGACAGCTTCATGGTGACGGACGAGTAGGGAGAAGTCCCGCAAGCAGAGGTTGGACGTGGACGGGTACGGGAGAGCAGGACGGGGATGGAAAGACGGGCGTGGGTTGACACAGACCGAGCGGGCTGGTGATGGACGGTGAGCGACCGTAGGAAGAGCGCGAGGCGGCTCTTGAACCGAGGACACTCTCCCACTGGCCCACTCTCACACACACCCCCCCCTGGACTGGCCGTTCCACATGTGTTCCCGGATGGGTCCAATGGCACAGCCGCGCCCACAGCCACCAGAGGCAGAGCGGCGGGAGACACGACCCGGCGGCGCCAAGCCGTCCCCCGAGTGGGTGCCCCCTGCGAGCCAATCCGGCCATGGCCAATGAACGAGCGGTTCCGCGCGTCGCCCGTCGCGGCGGCACGCCCCAGTCGAGCGGGGCTATGTGCGGTGGCCGACGTTGCGGTGACGGCGGGCGAACTCGTGGCGCTGGGGGCTGCATGCGGCGGCGGCGGCGGCGGCGGCGGCGGCGGCGGCGGACATCGGCTGCGGCGACGGCGGGCCCGACGCTTTGGGCATGTCTCGAACCCACCCAGCAGCGTGGGCCCGGCGATCCCGCAACGTCATGGGTGGCCCGCGGCAACTGAGCCGGCCCCCTTGGCGGAGGGGTCTGGATGGTCGTGGCGCCTGACCCACCCGCCGTCGGCGCGTCTTGAGTGGCACAGAAAGGGCACTCGTGAAAATCACGCCGAAATGGGCGACAGGCGACCGCGCGCAGCCAGATAATAAATCCCAGCTCCGGACACCAGACACCACAACGTACGGACAGAAGGTCCCGCTCGGGGACTGGAGGAAAGCACACACCATTGCGCTGCGCCCGCGACTGCACAGTACAACCAAACTGCAGCGATAAAGGAATGTCGCATCAGCTGTATTTGAGCAATTGTGTCCTGCACATTTCTTCAACTGTCCTTATGTTCGACAGATGAATTAATTACAATTGTTGCTGTCTGTACAGGTGCACAAGGCGCGCTTGGGCGCGTTTAGCAACACGCTTAGGGCGCTTGAAGACGCGGTTGGACTCGGCGCCTTCCAAAGAGCAGGGCCGTGTCGCATCCTCGTCGACAAGCGCCGCCGCCAGCGTTGCGTCCTCGGCGTCGCAGGGTTGACCGGCCGCAGGCACCGGCGCGGCCGCGATGGCGGCCGCCGCGTCGACGGCGGCGGCCGCCAGCACCGCCGCCGTTGTCGGCACCGGCAGCTGCTAGCAGCACCGCCGTCGCGGCCGCGTCGACGCTCACGTTCAGCAGAGGGGGTGCGTTCCTGCCGACGCCGCCGGTCGCGGCCAGCCGACACGCCGCGATACAGGCGGCACTCAGCAGGGGGGCAACACCGTGATAGCGTCAGCCGCGGCGGCCGTCGTACTCTACCGGCGCCGTGTCGCGGCCCCGTGACTGGCCGCCCGTGCAGTGGCCGCGGCGGCCATTGCGGTGCCGGTTGCCGCTGCCGCCGCTGCCGCCGCCGCCACCGTCGCTACCGACGTGGATGGCGCCGTGGCGCACAACCCCCCCCATGGCGGCCGGCCGCCCCGCCCTTCCTTCGGCGCTTCGCCACCGCCGCGACCACTGCTGCCGCGGCCGCCCTGATGAGCGGGCCGCCGCGGTCTCTGTGGTGGTACAAGGGATCCTCCCACCCCACTAGCCATTCCTCCTCACCTCTTTACCCCCGCGCTGTGGCCACTAGATGGTAGGTTCGAGTCTATCTGGACTACTGGCATCAGGAAGCTCGCATGCCACTCACCTCTGCTCATCTTCCGCCCCTCTTCAATCATGAACGTATCAACCTACCTAAGCCAGACGGGGGCCTGCTGCGTGCACACAAGAAGGAACACGAGCAACCCGCACCGCTAATTGGCTGCCAGCTACGGCTTCCGCTGCCAAACTCACGCGCTCTACTCGGTAGACCAGTCCATCCCCAACACGGGCACTGCACGACCTCATCAGTCGGCCTGCTCTCCGGTCACGCGCGAAGCAGAAAAAAAAAAGGCTTCAAACCAAGGGAACGACACTTTGTTCGCGCACAACAGAAGCGACCGGCAAGGTCAGGTGCTAGCCGCGCCAACCGGTGCAACCGGGCGGGATGCCAAACCGATCAAGAGCAGGTCTCTTCACTCCACGTACGCACAATGGCGCTTCGCCGCAGAGCCCTCCCTGCGCTCCGCCCACGCCCAAAGCCGCCCGCACGGGGGCAACAAACAAAAGGAAAGCACGCGCGCATCCAACGCCCACAGGCCGCCGGTCGCACGACCAACAAAACAATGGAAATGCCAGGCAAAAAAGAAAAAAAAGATACACAGAAACTCCGATGTGCTTGCCGTTGACCAGCCGCTGCAGCGCCACCCGAGATGCCACCGTCCACAACCACTGTCACAGCGGCAAGGTCATGTCGCTTCAGCTGGGGGAATGCGGGTGTGTAGGAGCAATCGGCGACAAGCAGGAGAGTGGATCACAACGTCAAAACCCTCCGTCACGTCCAGTGACAGGTAGTCAATCGCAGGGCAGCCTATCCGCACGGTGGGTGCCGCCCCAAGTGCAGCACGTCCCATCCCCCACTACGGATGCAGGCAAGCCGCGACCATCGCACGGGCACGGGTGCTGCAGCCACACCAGTGCCTCTGCCAGCTGGCCGGGGGCGCCCGGCAACTACGCCCAGGCGTGCTCCAGTGCCACTCACTGCAGAAGAAGGCTGTGCGCAGCCGCTACCACGGCGCACGCCGTCTGCATCCAGGGGCTCGCACCCTCCCAGAGGCGCGATCCCCCACGGCACTCTAGTCCCCCCCCACGCACCAGGCCTCATCAAGCGTCAGCACCGTTAATCCGGCAGCACTTCCTCCTTGGTGCCCAGCTTGCTCAGGTGCAGGTACGTGTCAGTGCCCCAGCCGTCCATGCTCGTCAGGGTCAGTTCTCCCCCAAAGAAGCGCGCATACGCACGAGAGAGGGGCAGGCCGTAGCCAAAGCCCGCAAGCACTTCTGGGCGCTGCGCGCCCTTCGACGCGTACTCGTCTTCCATCTGGAAGAGTGTCTCGGCGGGAACCGAGGCGGTGGTAAAGAAGTAGTTGAACACGCGGTCCACATCGGAGCGACGCATGCCGCCGCCCTCGTCGCTGAGCTTGATTGTCACGTCCTCCGCCCCGTCGGCAATGATCATGTTGACTGCCGGCAACACCGGAGAATCCACATGGTTCTCCACGGTCGCCCGCACCGAATTCTTCAGCAGCTCAAACATGATGAGGAACATGTGGCCGTCCAGGTAGGGCAGCGACAGATCCGTGTTGCCCAAAATGTTAATGTCGGGTGCCTCGCCCAGGTTGTGATAGGCAATTTGCCGCACCGCCTCCGCCGCGTCGGCGGCAACGACCGCCGGCTGGCAGCTAGTGTTGATGATGCCTGCAAAGCCCGGCTTGGGCGCCACCATCGCTAGCTGATGGGAGATCAGCACCCGGATGCCAATGCGCGACGAGTAGAAGCTATCGAGGAAGGCGGTCACCAGTTGATCGTCGGCCGACACCCCGCACTCCGCCTTGAGCTCAAGAATCCCCTGCGCAATCAGACGCACTACATCGTCATGACGGGTGCGAACCATGCGGATCACGTCGTTGAGGCGGGGCACGTCTGCTTCCTCAGACGGTCGCGCCTCCGACACCAGGTCCAAAAACGACTGCGCATACATCTCTTTGACCTTGATCACCGATGGCATCTTGCACAGGCGGTAGGGCAGCGCGTCCAGCTCCAACACACGCCGCGCCAACCGGACGGGCAACTCGCCATGGAGCCACTGGGCAGAAAGGAGCTCATGACCTGGCACGCGACTCGATGCAAACTCGTACAGATTCCGCAGCGTCAACGGCGTCTGCTCCAGACGCGCATACTGCTGCAGCTGCTCTGACAATGCCGCCGTGAGGCCACCGCCAGTCACCGCCGTTGGCCTCGACCGGCCGGCAGACAACACCGACGTTGACGAGTCCCACCGGGCGCTGCGGCCGCGCGGCGGCTTGGCTGCCGCCCCTCCCTCCTTAGCGCTCGCCGCTGAACGCACCGCCGAGCCGCGAGCGGCCGCCGCCGACACGCCCCGCCCACGTCGCCGCGATGGGTGACCAAGACGACCGGCGGAACCCGCGGCAGCGCTGCCGGCGGCGCCGCTACCGCCGCCAGTGTCACCGCCTGCCCCGCCGCCGATGCGACCGCCGGCTGCACCCGATGTAGCCACCGACGCCGCCGAACGGGCCGACCACCGCCTCGCTGCGGTGGAGGGGGGAGAGGGAGACTCAGCACGCGGGACCGCCGCGACGCCGGCACGGCGGCCATGCACGGCCGCCGCCGCCGCCGCAGATGCGGCCGCGCGAGCACCACCGGCGGCGGCGGACGTTGAGACGGCACGGATGTGGGCAGCCACGACCACGCGGGCCGTGGCGGAGGATAACATCTTGGTCGCGGCGTCAGAGGGCAGTCAGGGGGGGGTAATCCGTCGCCGAGAAGCGTAAAGGAGACGCGGGCGGCGGGGAAGTGGCAAGTAGGAGGGCCGCGACACTGATGCGATGGCGTCAGGTGCCGCAATTGGCACGGGCGCGGCACTGACCAAACGCAGAACCTAGGCTCAGGGTGAACAGCCGGGTCCTTAAGCAGACAGCACCGCCCACAACAGCATCAGCGAAAGGGTCCAGAGTACGGGACGACGGCAGGCTCGGATGGCAACGGGGACAGCGGCGCTAAGGTGAGCATGCGTGGGAGGGAGCAAGGACACAACGAGGGAGGGGTGGGTGGTGACAGGGTGGTGACAGGGTGGTGACAGGGTGCGGGTGACGCAGCTCCCAGCCACGCCGCGTGGGGACGGACGCGACCTGTGTGGGCGACGGCCGGTCGCCGCTGCTGGGCCCACCGGCTGGCTGCAACGTGAGAGGGGGGGGGTGCTCCACCGACTCCTCCCACCGAGTGCCCCCACCCTCCTGGTAGCGCCTGCAAACGCGGGTGGCAATGTGCTCGGTTAGACCGCCCCCACCCTCGTGGGTGAATGGGGCACTGAAGGGGGGCGAACGTGCGCGTGTCGTCCCCACGGCCCGGCGGCACACCACCTAGTTCGCCGTCTTCCAATCGAAAAATATCTCCCAGCCAAAACTTAGCCGTGGGGCCCTCGCCCGGCGGCACCTGCCACGCCTCCTGGCCGCTGAGTGGTTGAGGTGGTGGTTCCCCGCCCCTTGCCCTCGAGTGTGAGGCTGCAGGACGTGCTTGGACCGGCGCCACGAATCTGAGCACCAAAGCTGCGGCCTAGGCCGAGGAATACGGCACCCCCCCCCATGTGGTGGCCCCCACAGCTGTGACAGCGCGACATCATGTGAAACGAGACAAAAAGATGCGGTGGCCAAAAAGTGTCGTGGTCCCACCAGCTGGCTGCGCCCCGTGGGTGTGCAGAACTGCCAGCAGCGCCCAGAGCAAGGGATCTGGGAGGTGGACTCGTCGCAAGGGCCTCTGGCGGGGCCCAACAGACCCTCCTCGGGTGTTGCCCCACTTCGGTGGCGCCGACGGAGGGACCCGCCGCCGCTTTTGGTGCTGTCCCCGAGGTGCCTGCACAGCTGTGTGGCCTTGTGGGTCCGTCGTTTGGCCAGCCGCCATCAGTTTGAACAGACACTCAACCTTGCATGCAATAGCCAACTCTGGCAAGCGGCGGGCTTTCCCGCGGGCAATAAAAATGAGGCGGGTCGGATCGGGCCGGACCCCAGTCGCACGTGGTGATGGGTGGGAGACAATGCGGTGTCCATCTCGGTAGCGGGAGATTGGGAGCCCCGCCCAGCTTTGGTGCGTGCGCTTGCGCAATGAGTCACGTCCAGCGTGTCACACAGGATAAAAAGTGGAAGACTATCGCACAAGGCGGCACCCACACACCCCATCGGCCACAATACGATCGCAGTCGCGCACAGCCGCCGTGTCCACCAGGACAGTGTGGCGATTGAGACCCCCAGTCAGCCAGGCAGCATCAACCCGCTATCTCCTACCCGACTTCCGCCTGGACTATTGCCTGGGCGGACGTCCAACAGCAGCCCCGTGCACCACCCCAGCGGCGGGCCCGGCGCCCGCCTCCGCCGCCGCCGCAATGTGGTGAAGTGCCTTGTCCAAGAAGGAGCCCGGCACGGAGGAGCCATGCAGCACCGCCTCGCCCCCCGACAGTTCCCGCCGCATTTTCTTCAGCAGGTCTGCCGCAGCGCCCGCGTTTGCTGACCCCGCAAGCGATGCCTCGGACGGGTAGTAGTCACCGAGGAGCTCGGGTGCACGGACATGGCCATTGACAATCGCACGCAGGTGCTCCAGGAGGTCGTGGTTCATGTCCTCCGTCACCATCGAGTCTTGCGCATAGGCAGGGTGAGCCTCGAGGAAGCGTCGCATGTAGGTCGCGGTCGTCATTAGCCGCCCCGCCGCGCGGTCGCCCACAAAGTCCAGGTAGGCAGTCAGACGGAGGCGCCGGTCGGTGGGGAGTGCCAGCGAGGCGAGGTAGCCCTTGACGAGGGGGATAAGGCCGGGGAAGGTCTGGCCCGCAGCAAAACCAGCGTCCAGGGGCTTGCCATTGAAGATTTCGTCAATGCTCATTGGCGACGCCGCGTCGGGGTCATCCTCGTCCGTGTCCGCACAGTACGCCTCAAACGCTCCATCCTTGAGCACCGCCTGATGCAGGTGCCCGCATTCACACAAGAAGCTGCCCGCTGCGGTCGCGGGTGCACCCTCACCGCCGCCGTGGGGCACGTGGGAAGCGCTCGCCGCCGACGCTGCCGATGCCGCCGCACTGGGCCGGATGGAGGAGGCGGTCCGCCGAAAGATGTTCTTACGAAACGTGAATTGCCCCGCCCCCACAGCGCCGCGCTCGTGAGCGGTCGCCATGTTCGCGTCCACGCACGACATAGGCACGTACAAGTTCAGGTCAAACGCAATGATTACCCGCGACAGCAGCACGATGAAGACCGAGAAGGCAGCATTCTCAAAGTCCGTCAGCTGCACGTCCATGGAACGAAACTCCGTGCGCCACCCAATGTCCGAGCCTAAGGGAGGCGGCTTGAAGCGCACCGTGTTCCAGTTGGTGCTTTGAATGTTCTCAAAGTGTTCCGTCGTCGTCGTGTTGTCCACCTCGATGCGATCAGAAAAAATGACCAGCGGCTGCCGCACGTACAGGTGCGCGACGTGTTCGGCCAGGCGTTCGTCAATGCCCTCGTCAAGCAGCCGCGTGTACACCTTCTCGTTGAGCGCCACCGGGATGTCATTGTACACTTCGGGCTTGAGGTCCTCGCGCGGGGAAATGTAGCAGTCAATAGAGTCATAGCGAGACTTGGTAATGGCTCCACCCGCCCGCTCCGCAGGCGTCCGGTCGTCCACAGAGGCAGCAATCACGTTCCACCGAACGTCCGCGTCGGCGAGCAGGCCCCGCAGCACAGGGGTGGCAGCCGAGAGTGCCAGCATCAGCGGTGCCATCACCGCAAGCTGGTCGTACAGGTGACGACTCTCGTCCATGTCCCGAGCCTGAAGGGTCACCTGCAGGCAACCGAGGCCCATTCCAAACGCCATCGAGTCCATGGCAATATAGTCCACCTCCGCGTCAGCCGCGTCCTCCACCCGCACGTACGCCGTGTCTTCCACCACAGCGGTGGAGATGGACGAGGTCGCCCCGGGCGCCTCAGCAGCCGTCGCGGTGGCGACAGTTGGACGCGTCACCGGTTCGTTCGCGCCCCCACTGGTTCCAGCAGCAGCCCGGGAGGCCAGCGACGTTGGCAAGACGGGCAGCGTTGCGGGCGTGCGCTCGTCCCGGAACAACGGCACGCGGATGTCAACCTTGGTGCCGCGCCGGAAGCGGATGTTGCGCGACAGGGTACGGAAACGGGGGTGCGGGGTGATAACATCGTCTGAGGTGTAGAAAGAGCGCGCGTACGGTCCATACGGTTGCGTCGGAGGCACAGTGCTGTCCTCACAGCCAATGCGGGGGAAGGCGGTCAGGGTCATGACGGATTGACCGGGACCAAGCAGCGCCTCAACCTCCCGCCGCCGAAGAGCCATGTTTTGCTCCACCAGGTCCAGGTCCGCCGCATAACAGCGGTACGGTGTGCCGGGCGTGCCTTCAATCATCCAGTTGGCGTACTCGGGCCGCCACAGCACAGCCACCGTCGAGCCCGCGGGCTGCGCATGCTCCTCCTTGCTAAGAATCTCGAGCAGCTCCGCCGCCCGTAGCAGTAGGCGCGTGCGTCGGCCAGCAGCGTCGGATGCAAGCAGGGTATACTCGATTTCGTCGCCCCACTTAAGCACATCATTCGTTCGCCCGACAGTGTTGCGGTAGACATGCAGAAACTGGGTGACGCCATCATCCTTGATGCGCTCACGGACGCCACCTTGGTCCTCATCCGTCCACGACAGCGGCACACCCGTCGCTTCGAGGAAGCCCATCAGAGCAGTTGTTGTCCTGAATGCCACGCGGCCAGCCGGGCACTGGCGTGGACGACTGGGCAGCACACCACCGGGCGTGGCCCGACAATTGGTGTCCAGCCGCTACGGCAGGGGCCGCTACGGCTGTGGCCACAACGGCTGGGTCGCTGGCAGTCGGGGCGAAGGCGCCCACCGAAAGAAAAAGTACCAGGCCCAGCGCCGTCACGGAGGGGTACAACGAGACTACAACGTCTGCAGTACTGATGCGACGGGCTGCCGCTGCAGACCCTTTTGCAGCGGCTAAGGTGACCGCGGTTTACTCAGTCTGGAGCGGGGGTCGAGGTCGTGTGGTCAGCAGAGCACGTCGCCGATGTCAACTACAAGCGCAAAGGGCGCACGGATGGAATAGACAGCCTGGGTGATGGAACTCCACATGGAATTTACACAATCCCACAACTCAACAAGTGGCGATGAATTGAAAGTAAAGTGAATTAGAGGACAGATAGAATTAAATACAGAGAGAAGGACCCAGCATGTGGCTGGCCCCGCGCTGCGTCAGGCGAGGTACCCCCCCCCCCCCCCCCCACAGCTTGTGCTGCCGCTTGCCCTCTCTGGTTGTGCTGAAACGGGCCTCTTCGGGGGCGGGAGTGGTGGTGGCGGCGACTCGACGCGGCGCACCGAGCGTACGCCGCGAACCCCGCGGGTGGCGGCCGTCGCGCTGCCGAGTTGCCGCCGCGTGCGCCCCTGTCGTGTGTGCAGCCGATCCGCCCGCGCACGGTGCGGGGGCAGGTGCGGCGGCCGATAGGAGCAGTGTGCTGTTGGACGTAGGCGCGCGCGTTTGGTGGCATCCCCACCGTGCGCGGCGACTCCGCGCGGTCCCCGTCCCGGACCTGCCGCGGCGGGCGGCGCTCCGACCGACCACGCCCCAAGGGGGGGCGCCACCGTGTCGTGCAGCCGGTTGCCCGCCGGCTGTGTGGCAGCGTCGGGGGCACGTGTGCGGCCGGGGGGGTCGGGGGGGGTGGGGGGGGGCGTGCCGGCCTCGCGGGCACCGCCGTCTGCCTGTTGTTGTTGCGTGTGGTCTCAAGGTGGTGCGGTTGGTGCGCGCGCGGTGTTGTTGAGGACGCGTCCACCGGGTGCAGCCCCTGTCGGCCGCAGTTCGAGGCGTGGCGGCGGACGGGTGTGGCGGCAGGCGGGTGTGGCGGCGGGGGTGGTTCGGGCGACAAGGGCGGGTGGCTTTTGGCGCTGATCGGGCTTGCTGGTTTGGCGCTTCGCGCGCCGTTGCGGGGGTGACGAGGATCTGCTGCTGCTCGTGCGCCGGTGGCGGGGCGGATCGTGTGTCGGCAGACCGCGGAGTACCGTAGTGGCCACCCGTGGACGCTGTGCGACTTTCCTGTTGCGCTGTCTGGGTTGGGGTGCATCGTCGGGTCGGTGGTGGGAGGAGTCCCTGCGTGTCGTGGTCGAGATCTGGCGCGAGATCCTTGTCAGGCGCTCCTCCTTCCCTTCTCATCTACCTGTTTCTGTTGTTCACGGTCCGGCGCTTCTCTGGACCTGGGCGTATCAAGTTGTTGCTGTCTCGTTCAGTCGGTAGAGGTGGAAACCCTGCTGGGCACGTGTTGCTGTGTGGCGATTGGTTGTTTGTACACCACGGCACCTCCAGCAGGCCTTTGTGGTGCTGAACCAAGCGGTTCTGTTGGTGTCATTTTCGCTGGTCCCCGCCTTCGTGTAGCTGCTCTTCTTGTCATCTTGGTCGGTGGACGGTGATTCATCGGGTATCCGTCCTTCGAGCTGTCCATTCCGTGGTGATACGTGCTGGTGGTCATACGTGCTGGTTGCTGTTCTCTTGGTTTCTGAACCGGTGACGTGGTGCGAATCTTCCAAGACCTAGCGGCAAGCGGCAGCTACCCTGGCGTTGCTGGCTTCCTTTCTCAAGCCATGAGCGGTGCCAACCGTGGCGGACGCCCTCGCTACGATGTGCCGCCACGTGGGGCAGTCCCCCCCCCGACGGGCCCCGCGGCAGCGCGGCCCGCGCCGCCCTCGACGGGTGCCTGGGGCCGTGGCCCCCCGCTGACCGCTGCCTATCGTCAGCAGCCGCTGCCTTCTCACCCGTCACTTCCATATGGAGCGGCACCTGCCCCGGCGGGCGCGCGCTACGGAGGGCAGCCGCCGCAAGTGCAGCCGCGGTACGGGCAGCCAGTTCCCCCGGCCGGGTATGTGCCTCAATACCGCGCTCCGTATGCGCCTCCTCCGCCATCGCAGGCGCCTCCTCTGCCACCGCCGGGTCAGTCGCCACACTCGGGGGTTATTGCTGGCGGCTACCGCCAACCGTTTATGCAGCAGATGCCGCCGCCGCCGGCTCATCAACCGCCGCCGCCGCCCCCGCAGCCGCTACCATCTCCCCAAAATGTCCCGGTTCCGACAGGGCACGCCGTGGCCCCTCTTCATCCGCAGACGCAGCATCTACCACCTCCGCATGTGATGCAGCAGCAGCAGCAGCAGCCGCCGCCGCCGCCGCCGCCGCCGCAGGTGCAGCCGCAGCAGCAGCCGCAGCAGCCGCAGCAACCACAGCAATCTCAGCAACCGCAGCCACCGCAGCAGCCGCAGCAGCACCGTGGCCAGCCGATTCAGCAACGCCATCAGCCATCGGTCAACCCGTCGCGGCAACAGCAGCAGATGCAATCTCAACCGCCGCAGCAGCTGACGCAGCAGCAGCCTCGTCACCCAGCGCAGCCCCAGCCGCAGCACCAGGCGCCACAGGCGCCGCCGCCGCAGGCGCAACAGTCGCAGGTGGCATTCCAGCAAAGACCACCAGCGGGCTATTCGTCGTCCTACTATGGCAATCCCCGTGCGGGCGGTAACTCTTCTTTTGGCGGCCCCGACGGTGGCGCTCGCACGCAGGGGGGGCCGTCTCCGGGCCAGGCATCGGTGCCGGCCGTGCAGCCGCCGCAGCCGCAGCAGTCGCAAGCACCTTCGTCGCAGCCGCAAGCAGCGGCGCCGCAGTCGCTCGCATCGGCGCCGCAGCCGTCTACGTCGACGCCCCTGCCGCATACGTCGGCGCCGCAGTCGCAAGCTCCGACGTCGTCGGGGCAGGGCCCTGCGCGGCAGCCGGCTATGCCTGCTCAGCTGCAACAGGCACCTGCCCGACAGCAGCAGGCGCCGGCTCGCCGCCAGGATCCCGCTGCGCGTCAGCAGCAGGCGCCTGCCCGCCAGCAGCAAGCACCTGTCCGTCAGCAGCAGCAGCGGATGCCAAAGACCGGGCCGACGCAGCTGCCCCGTCAATTACCGCAGCGTCCTCAAGAGCCTCAGCAGGCTTATGTGCCTCCGCCCGTGCAACAACGTGTGCACCAAGACGCTCGGCTTAATCCTCCTGCGCCGCGCTCGTATGCGCCGGCGCTGAACAATGGGTCGTCCCACCACCACGGCCCTGCGGCGGTCCCTGTGTCAGGCCCTGGCTCTTCGACATCGGCATTGACGGTCGTTGGTCACTCGCAGGGCCGCCCTGTGCGTCCGCGGGATGACCGAATCAAGACAGAGGACGTGACGGCGACAAAGGGCAATGAGTTTGCCGATTACTATCTCAAGCAAGATCTTCTATTGGGGATTTTTGAAGAAGGCTTCGAGAGACCCTCGCCCATCCAAGAGGAGGCCATCCCGGTTGCGTTGGTTGGACGTGACATCCTCGCCCGTGCCAAGAACGGGACCGGCAAGACGGGTGCGTTTCTCATCCCCATCCTAGAGCGCGTGGATGTCAGCCAAGATACCCCTGGGGCAGTGGTACTCGTTCCCACCCGGGAGCTGGCCTTGCAGACGGCGCAGGTGGCCAAGAAGTTGGGTCGACACCTGAAAGGCCTGGAGGTGATGGTGTCCACCGGAGGGACGGCGCTCAAGGACGATATCATGCGGCTGGACCAGCCCGTGCACGTGCTAGTGGCCACACCAGGACGGGTGCTTGACTTGGCGGACAAGGGCGTGGCCAAGCTGGCCGGTTGCAAGCTGCTGGTGCTGGACGAAGCGGACAAGCTGCTATCACGCGAGTTCACCCCGCTGGTGGAGGCCATCATCACGCGTCACCTGCCCAAGGAGCGACAGATCATGCTCTTCTCTGCAACATTTCCGGTCGCCGTCAAGGGCTTCAGGGATCGCTTCCAGCGCAAGGCGCATGAGATTAACCTAATGGACGAGCTCACGCTCCGCGGCATCACCCAGTACTACGCGTTTGTGGAGGAGTCCAAGAAGGTGCATTGCCTCAACACGCTGTTCTCCAAGCTGCAGATCAACCAAAGTATCATCTTCTGCAACAGCGTCACTCGCGTGGAGCTGCTGGCCAAGAAGATCACAGAGCTGGGCTACTCGTGCTTTTACATCCACGCCAAGATGCCGCAGAGTCATCGTAACCGCGTTTTCCACGACTTTCGGTCAGGGGCTTGCAGGAACCTGGTGTCCTCGGACCTGTTCACGCGGGGGATTGACATCCAGGCGGTGAACGTGGTGATCAACTTTGACTTCCCCAAGAGCTCCGAGACATACCTTCACCGCGTCGGCCGGTCGGGCCGTTTTGGTCACCGGGGTCTCGCCATCTCCATGATCACCTTTGAGGACCGGTTCAACCTGTACCGTATTGAGCAGGAGCTCGGCACCGAGATTGGGCCCATCCCGCCGTCGGTGGATAAGGACCTCTATTGCGCCTAGCCGTTGCGTGCTGCTGGTGCCTGCCGAGGCAGAGCTGGATGGCACTCCTGTGGTCTCGGTGTCTACGGTCGCCTGGCTGTTGCCTGGCATGTACAGCTCGTGGTGCCGCTGGTGTTGTGGGTGGTGCGGCGGTGGCTGTGACGGCAAGATGTGCTGCCTACGGCTGAGGCGGTACCGACCAAACCGCCTCGGCTGTTACTGCTGGCTCCAGTATGCGGCGGGCTTGCCTCTGAACGCGCACGCGTCACCTGCTTGTGATTGCATTATGTTTTCATCTCTCCTTTATTCTTTGATGTCTTGCGAGTGTTCCTTGTTCTTGTGTGTCGTTTTGCGTGTGTGTGGACCTGATTGCGTGGTGCGCTTCCGGGCGTATTTGCTGGTCCCTGCTTGGGGCCTGGACGCGGTTGCGTGGCGAATGCTGGCTCCTGTCTTGCCGCGGGGCATTGGCCAGCTCCCGGGGTGGCAGGCTGCCCCTTGGGTCTCGCTGGAGGCGGTGTCGGGTGGGCGTCCCTGGGCTAGGCATGTGGGCCCGGTGGGCGCAACCCTTGGACGACTTGTGGGTCAAGTGCAACTTCTCCATTTTGTGCTTGACCCGCCGTTTGGCTTGCCCCGTCCATGCTGCGTATGGCGTGGTGGGCCGCGGTGTGGTGGGCCGCGGTGTGGTGGGCCGCGGTGTGGTGGGGTGCGGGTGGTGGTTGGGGTTGGTGGTTGGGGGATGGGGTCATCGCTGCTGGTATGGCTGCGGTGGTTTCTCGGTCGGCCGTTGATGTGGAGAATGTGGAGGGGGGGGGAGGGTGCACCGCCGTGCGGTGTATGTTGGGGGGTGGGGGTGGTGCGGGCCGTGGGCGGACGGCACGCGGGGTGGAGCGGGGGCGGGACCTAACAGAAAATGGGTGCGGAAAAAAGACAATAAAAAATAAGGGGTCGGGCGGGGGGGAGGGGCGCGTGTGGCACCGCGCTCCTCTCTTGCGCTCGGCCCCCCAAAAAAACACAAACACGACGATCGCACGGCGGCTATACGCGCCCACGCTGGCGCACGGGCCCTCCTGAGGCGAAGACCTAATCCGCAAGGTGCTGATAGTGGCGAGTGCGGGAGCACTCGCACGCGCCCCCCCCTCCAAGTGTGCGCACCCCCCCTGGCCAAGCGCCCGAACGGACGTCCCAGGCACCGGGGGCGTGTCCCGGCCCAGCCTATCCCAGCTGGTTACCGCAGCAGCAGCGCACGCGCCACGCCGCGCCACCTCTACAACAAAGTAAAATCGGCTTGTGACCAGACACCTGATGGCCATCCCCCCCGCCCCCCCGCCACGCTCCATCGTCCACTCGCCCCCTCACTCGCCGCCCCCCTGCGGCGGCGACGGCGGCGGCGGGGGCGCCCAGTGCGGGAGCCGCCGTAGCTGCGCCACGACCAGCACCCCCCCCGCGGCAGCCTTGGCCGCCCACGCCCCCCGCCGGCGCCCCCGCGCGCCCGCCAGCGCCGCCGCCGCCGCCGCCGACAGGGCGTGCGTCAGCACCGCCGCGCGCGCGGCGGCGCGGGCGCCGTCGACGGCCACGGCGGGCAGCGCGCCCGCCGCGAGCAGCTCCCCCGTCGACCGCCCGTACGCGGCCGCCGACAGGGCGGTGAGGAGGACGAGGCCGACGCGGGCGGCAGCGTCAAAGGTCACCCGCTCAACCGCCGGGGGGGAGGGGGGGTTGGCGCCGCCGCCGCCGCCGCCGCGCGCCGCCGCGGCCGCCCCGCGACGCAGCGGGGTAAGGGCGGCCGAGCGGGGGCGGGGGGGGGCGCGCCCCGCCACCGCCCCCCCCTGCCCAGTGCCCGTGGCAGAGGTGCGGGCGGCGGCGGCCGCGACCGCGGTGGGGTCCTCCACGCGCGCGTCCCGGGCGGCGCCGAGGGCGAGGAAGCCGCCCCCCCCCCCGGCGCCTCTCCCCGAAACGCCGCCCGCGCCGAGGCGCGCGCCGCAACGTCCGCGTCGGTTGGCCCGACGGGCGGCGGGCGGACGTCAATGGGCAGGCCCAGCCGCCGCGAGACGGCCACGTAGCCGCCCGCCCGGCCGATGCGGTCGGCGAGGTCGTACCGACCAGCCGCTACCAGGTTGGTATACGCGAGCGGCATTGGCGGGCGGGCGGCGGCGGCAGCGTCGGCGTCGGCATCGGCGGCGGCGGCGGCGGTGGGGCCCGCGGCCGACCCGCCGCCGCCGTCGGCTTGCGGCGGCGGCGGCGGGGGGGGGAGCGCCGCGGGGGAGGCGAGGTAGGCGCGGAGGTCGGCTGCGAGGGCGGTCCACTCGGCGGTGTCGGCCGCCGGCGGATCGGCGGTCATGGCCAGCGGTAGCGGCCGGCGGGAGGGGGCGGGGGGTGGGGCGGGAGCCGCCGGCCGGCCGCCGACCGTGACGCGCCGCAGGCGAGGCGGCGGCACCATCCGCGCCGCCGCAAAGCCAGAGCAGCAGCCAACAAAGGCCATACTGGTGGGCAGGAGAGGAGGCCGATGGTGAGATATGGGCAGGGGGGAGACAGTAGGTAGTGGGGGCAGTCGTTGTCGCTCCAGATGGTGGTGACGGCGGAGATGGCGACCGCGCTGGAGCACGCGGCGGTTGCGCTGACTTGGCCGCGGCGCAGCAGATCCGACCACGGCAGGACATGGGTGTGCGAAAAAACGCGTGAAAAATATTGATTTTTGGAAACGTGGCAGGCAGGCAAGAAGAGGAAGAGTGCAGAGCAACAGCAACCAGGTGACAGCAACACAAAACGGTGGACGCGCACGCATGGATGGAGGGTTTTCATTAAAACGCTATCACCGCGTCTACATCGCCTGTACAAAACCGACCGCACACACCGGTGGGTGACACGCCAGCACACCAACGGCACAGTGGCGCCAGCTTCGCGCGTGCTGCCATAGGCGAGGCAAGGCCCTTGACAAGCCATCCCCGCCCAACGCAACGTCCCTACCGCCGGCCGTACTCCCACTGCCAAGGTGGGGTTCTCCTACCCAAAGCACCTACCTCATGCCGTAGGGTGCGCACATACGACATACGGGGCGCGCCCAACCAACACGACCAACGCGGTCGCAAAACCTGGGCCAACAGCGTCTCTGAGGCCCGCCCCGCCACCCAGATGAGCGGACAGCCGCTGCGCACTCGCACACGCACCAGCGAGACGCCGCAGCTTGTCGTATAGTTATGCTCACGGCCTCACGACCGCAGCGTGGTGCTGCCACCAGCGATGGACGGAACTAGCCGCGTCCACAGTTCCCGCAGCCAGCCGCATCATCGCCATACACCAGCGCACCGCCAAGTAAGCCTACGGGCACGTATGCTGCAATGCCGTTCAGGCATCCGCATTCGCACCGAGGGCGGCCACACCATTGCCACCGACGAGTGGCGTGCGCGTCGGTGGCCAAAGGATGCCAGGCACATGACGCCAGAGGATGTGCAAGCAGCACACCCGCCAGCCGCCATGATGCACTTGGACAAGCAGGGGAAGGGCGTCCTCCTGACCTCATCGACGACGGTGATGGCAGCAGGTGGGAACGATCCGCGCATCCCGCACGACCGCCTCGCCTCCCACCAAAAAAAATCCGAGTCGCGCCCACCCACCCACCTGCCCGCTAGAACCGAATATGAATGACGCACGTGGCCGTGGATGGCCGCCGGCTCAGCCGCAGCATCCCCCCATCGCGTAGCCCATACTCGCGCAGCGTCCGACCGCTGCGGAGACGGCGACCACCTTGCATGACAAGACACAAGCGTTCAGGGCGGGGCGCGTCAAACGCGGCGGCCGCCTTGGCCACCGTCGTGTCGACCAGGTCGTCTGCCTCCACCTCGAGCAGCCGGGTGGGTAATGGCGGGGGGGTCCCGGGGGGGGTCTTGCTTGTTGCCCCCGCCGCGGACGCCGTCGCCGCAGTAGCGGGCGCCGTCGGTGTAGATGCCGAAGACGACGAGCTTGACGTCGAGGACGCAGCAGTGGGGTCAGGAGGGGAGCTCAACGGGGTAACCGCCCCGCGGGGCGCGTTCAGTGTCGACCGGATGAGCAGCCGCATGGTGATGAGGAGGGGAGAAGTGGGGGATGGGCGCCGAAGAGAGGAGTAAGGGGATCACGCGCCTTCACACAGCGACAGGTGAGGGGAGAGGGGGCAATCGCAGAGGTAAAGCGGAAGCGTACCCCGATGAAAAACACACGGGCCAAGTGGCAGTGACAGCGCCTCCCAAGACCCAGCAGATGGGGTTCGCAGTCTTCTCTGACGGCACCACAACACGGGTCCGAGCAATGCAGGCTCACCGACGACAGCACCAGTCAAGCGTGGGGGGGCAGAACGCGGTGGCGGCACTGCGCGTCTCGACACGACCGACCGTCCCACCGCATCCTTGATAAACCCCCGACACCACCCACCAGTGCGCCCCCCCCTTCCACACACGCGCTGCAGCGCAGCTGCCGTGCGGGAGCGCGGGTGGCGGCGCAGCCCCGCTGGCGTGCCCCCCCCCGCCCAGCCCGCTCAGCACGAGTCCAGCTCATCAGTGGTGGGCTGGCGGCACTGGGAACCGTTTCAATCCCACTTTCGGCACTCCTCGGGCAGCTTCTGGAAGTACGTGAGGTGGGGAAGGCCGCAAATGGAAGGAACCAGCGAGGGAAATACACGAAACATACAGTCACACGATTGCAAGATCGGCCCTCGAATTTGCAGGGCATGCCCTGCTGCCCGCAGCCTCCACGTGCCGCCCCCTCCAGACACCTCAGCGACACCCCCCCGGACCCTGACTCGCCAGTCCACCCAATCCGTCCTGCCCACGCCTCTCACCAGGACCCTTCCGCATCGCCATCTCCCCCCCCACCTCTTGCTGTGTACGTCCCTCCCACCTGCCAGGCTGTTTTTCTTCCACTTCCAACTGACCACATTCTGCACGCTGACGGCGACGGGTCTGCCTTCTTCCCGCTAGCGCCCACAGTATGAACCCCTCGTTTGTTCCGTCCGTCCCTGCTGGTCTCACGGCCCGGGTGGCGGCGGTGGCGGGCGGCCTCTGCGCAGCCCGTCCGACGGCGCAGTCCTCACGTCCGCTGGTCGCTTCATCCTTTGTGCCCTTTGCTGCCCTCTCTGGCCGTCCGGCGTCGAACGCGCTCGCACAGGAACGGCGGGCGTCAAGCCCACCCCCCTTTACCATGTCAACAACGGTCTATGGGACGGGCGACAGCGCCTCCCCTCCCTCGTTTGCTTCGCTGTTTGAAGGCGACGGGCGCGGCGGGGACCCCCCCCCGGCGCCCACCGTTTACACGAATGAATCTGTGGCGGTGAGTCTGGTTGACGAGGTGGCTGCCACCCCCGCCGACCGGCCAGTGGTTCTCTTGTGGCTGCGCCACTATGGCTGTACGCTGTGCAAAAAGGCGGCGGCCGAGGCGTCAGAGGCGATGGGTGGTGCCGACGGCGCGGGCGCCCCCCTACTCATTGCGATTGGGTGTGGCACCCCGGAGCAGGCCGTTGCGTTCCAGGCAGAGATTGGCTTCCGCGGCACCCTCTACTCGGACCCGCGGCGGGATACGTACGAGGCGCTGCGCTTCAAGAGCGGCGCCAGCAGCGTGTTCAACCTGCCCGCCCTGGGCAAAGTCCTCGCCTCGTTTGCGTCGGGCTACTCGCAGGGGTGGGGCGTCCGCACGCGGTCGCCCCTGCAGCAGGGGGGCGTGGTGGTGGCCGCGGGTGCTGGGGGGGGGGTGACGCTGCTCCACCGTGAGGCGTACGCTGGCGACCACGTGGGGCTGGACGTGGTGGGGGAGGCGGTGGAACGGGCGGGCGGGCGGGTGCCGGCGGCCAAGGTGGCGGCGTGAGCACAGGCGCGAGGATTCCTTCACGCCATGGCCGATGAAGCCCGGAGAGATGGTCATTCTCCCCCGGGGTTGGCCCCTAACTGTATGTAGCATATTGGCCGCCGTGCATTGAGGTGCATACACGGTGGATACGGCGTGCACACCCACAGTGTAACACAAAGAAAAAAAGTACATTGACCTTGCAGGCCTCAATCAAAAAGACGAGAAAACACAAGAAAAAAGCAACCAACCCGACGACCGCGCAGTGGCCAAGAAGGGGCGGCTTTGGCCAAGCTGTTTGCCCCTAGACTGCCGCTGGCCCCTCAAGCCGCTACTGGCTGTCCCCGCGCTTCCCTTCCCGCGGGTGCCTCGTCGTATGCCGCCGTCTCCAAGCCCTCTGACGACGCGTCCTCTGCCGACCCTTCCGCCACGGCTGCCTCCCCGTCGGCCGCCGCGACCCTCCCCACCCCCCCATCGCTCGCCGCCGCCGCCGCCGTCGCCGCCGCTGCCGCCTTCCCCCCCGCCGCCACCTCCCGCTCCAGCGCCGCCAACTCCTCCGCCACCCCCGCCTCGTCCGCGGCCTCGGCGGCGGCGCCCTGCCGCAGCTCCGCGGCGATCGCTTCGGTGGCCTCCCGCTGCGCGGCGCCCTCGGCGAGCAGCTCCGCGACGGCCGACGCGGGCATGAGCGCGTTGAGGGCGGCGAGCTCCTTGTTGCCCGCCGCGAGCGCCTCCACGACGGACGCGCTGAGCTCGGCGGCCTCGAGGCTCCCCGCGAGGGCCTCCACGTTGACCAGCGCCGCCTCCGTGGCCGCCAGCTGCGACCGCAAGAGGGTGCGGTGGCGGAGGACGAGCGCCGCGCGGGGGCGGGCGCCCGCTGCCAGCAGCTTCTTGGCAACCTAGAGGGGGGGGGACGGAAGGCGGGGAGGGGTCGGGAAGGAGTAGGGAAGACAACGAAACGGGGCGTGCGGCGGGAGAGGGGGGACACAGCGGAGAACGGGCCACCACAACAGAAAGGCACACAGGTGAGTGAGTGTCGTGGACGACCTCCCAAGTTGTGCCCCACCCGGGACGGAGGCAACGGCACGCCAGCCAGCAACCACCGGCCCCCCCTCCGCGCCCCCCCCCAGTGGCCGCGCGTGTGCCCCCTCTGCGTCCTCCACTAGGCCACCGGCGCGCACACCGGCAGGCTCCCCCCTCGCCCCCCATCCTCGGCCCCCCCACACCAGTCAAGCCACCCGCGCAAGCCCACCGTCACACGCGCCGCGTCACACCGCCCCACGGCACCCCCCCCTCACATTCCCCCCCCCCACCTTGACCAGCCCCCCCCCCCAACGCACCTCGGTCAGGTGGGCGTCCTCAGCATCGCTCCGCTGCTGGTGGCGCCTGAGCTTGTCCCGCTGCACCTTGAGCTTGAGCATCGCCTGGTCCCGCGCCGAGATGGTCACCGTCGGCCGCACCACCGGGGGGGCGGCGGGCGCCGCCGGCGCGGCGGCGGCGGTGGCGGCGGCGCCGCTGCGGCGGCGGCCGCCACCGCCGCCGCCGCCGCCGCCGCCGCCGCCGCCGCCGTGGCGCGGGCTGCCCCGCCTGGGCTTTCCAAAGAGGCCGCCCATGGTGGTGGCGGAGGGGAATGGGGGAGGGGGGGAGGGGATGAGGGAGGAGGACGCGGCGCGGGCGAGAGGGTGGCGCACCGGCGGCACGGCAGAGCCAGCCATCCGTCGCGAAGCGGCCAACCATGGCGTGCAACCCAAACCCAGGCGCGGCCCAGTCCTCGCGCGCTCTGCGGGGCACACGCCACGTATGCTGCCAGCTGGCACGGCGGTCGCCGACGTGACGACGGTGCCAGACGTTCATGGTTGGGCGGCGACGACAGAATACGCAAGTTCCATTCATTTACTGCACAATTTCTCAGCGGTACTGTCGCCGACAGATTTCAGGGTCGAGGCGCAGCGGAAAGGAGCAGGGATCGTCACCGCGTGTGCAAAACCAAAGTGCATCCCACTCGAGCACCATCGGCGTCGCGCCAAGCAGGCGCGTGGCCAGTTGGCGGGACCGGCGCCACCGCGCTCGGCACGAGGTGCTGCCGCGGTGGCCGTTTGGCATTCGCCTCCCCGCCGCCGGTACCTGTCCCTTTGTGTCCCCGGCTGGCTCTGCCCGCCACCATCTGCCTGGTCGCTCCCTTCGTCACCCGCCCCTGCTGCTCATTGTGACTTTTTCTGTGCGTCGGCGCTACATCGCCGGCACCTTCACGCTGGCCTGGCCGCCCCCTCCGTCGCTGCTACCCCCTCCCCCCCCCCCCCCCCGTCTTTCTCTTCTTTGGAATCGACCATGCCGTCCGCCCCCGCCGCCCCCCCCCTCTACCCCCTCCTCCAGTTGACGCACCTCTCCGCCGCGTCGACGCCCATCACCATCACGCCCTCCATCGGCCTCCCCCCCCTCCCCCTCCTGACCGCCACCACCCCGCCCCTGCGGCCCGGCATCCCCGCGACGGTGCCCCTCTGGCTGGGGCTGACGCTCAAAAAGACGCGCCGGGCGGTGGTGACCCCCCCCCCCTGGCTCCGCGCGGCGGCGCTGGAGCGCGCCGCCGCCGCGGAGCGCGCCACCCCCGACGACGCCCTCCTCCCGCCCGTCGACGCGGCCTACCTCGAAGTCGCGTCCGCGCTCGTCGCCGCCGCCGCCGAGGACGTGCCGGACGTTGGCCGCGTCCGCCGCGCGCTCGACGACTATGGGGGCGTGCGGGCGGCCAAGCTCCGCCGCGCCATCCGGTCGCAGGTGGGCGTGCCGGGGGCGGCCGCCGCCGCGGGGGGGGTGGCCGTCAAGGTGACCCGCGCGACGCGCGCAGAGGTGGCGCTCGTCCGGGACGTGGTCGCGCGCGTGTGCGCGATGGAGTGGCGGCTGGCGCGGGAGGGGGGGGGTCGGGGGGGGGGGACAGCCGCACCGCCGACGGCGACACGGCCGGCACGGGGGGGGGGGGACGGGCACCGCCGAGGGCGGCCGCCAGCTGCGGCGGATGCAGATGTGAGGGACGCCAGCACGCCGGCGCGAGGGCGGGAGGGGAGGAGCGGACGGCTGGTGGCACCTGGGTCTGGCCGCCCCGTCGCCCACGTTTTTCTGCACCTTGCCGCCACCGCCGGCCCGTGGCGGCGGCCGACCGTGCACACCCCCATGTTGCCGCCGGCTCCGCCACCGCGAGCCGCACCGCTACGTCGCGCCCCCGCCGCAGGGCCGCTCGTCCATCCCCGCGGCGGCGACAGCGCCTGTGCGCTCGCTCCCGCCTCAGACTGGCGCCGCCGCCCCCCCCCCCACCCCCCCCCCCCCCCCTTCAGCACAGCTCTGGCGGCGGCGCGTGGACGGGCACGCCCCCCGCCGGGAACACCCCCCCCGCGTACGCCGCCGCCGCGTCGGCCGACACGCCCCGCGCGGCGGCGGGCGGGCGGGGCGGGAAGAGGGTGACCAGCCGGCGCTCCCGCTCCGCCTGCGCCGCCGCCGCGTCGTCGGCGGGGGCGGCACCCGGCGGCGCGCCGCCACCGCCGCCGCCGCCGCCGCCGCCGCCAGCCCCGCCGCCGCCGCCCCAGCCGGCCGCCGCCCCAGTCGCGGGCGGCGCCCCAAACGGGTCCCGCGCCGCCCCCCCCGCGCCAAACGGCGACACCGCGCCCGCGGTGCCCGGCGCGGCGGCGGCGCCAAACGCGCCGCCGCCGCCGCCGCCGCCGCCGCCAAAGGCCGCCACCCCCGCGGCGGGGGCGGCGCCAAACGGGCCGCCGCCGCCGCCGCCGCCGCCGCCGCCGCCGCCGCCGCCGCCAAACGCACCACCGCCAAACACGCCGCCGCCGCCGCCGCCGCCACCAAACGCGGCGGCGGGGGCGCCAAAGCCGCCCCCCCCCCCCCCCCCGCGGCCGGCGGCGGGGCACCCCCAAACACCCGCGCGCCCGCCCCAGGCGCCGCCCCAAACGCGCCGACGCCGCCGCCGCCGCCGCCGCCGCCGGCGGGCGCCCCAAACGCGCCGCCGCCGCCGCCGGCGCCACCCCCACCAAACGCGCCGCCGGCCGGCGGCGCCCCAAACGCCGGCGCCGGCGCGGGCGTCCCCCACCCCGGCGGCGCCGCCGCGGCGGCCGGCGGCGCGCCAAACGCGGCGCCCGCGGCGGACGGGGCGGCGCCAAACGCTGCCGCCGCCGCCGGGGCGGCCGCCCCAAACGCGCCCGCCGCCGCGGGCGCCGCCCCAAACGCGCCCGCCGCCGCGGGCGCCGCCCCAAACGCGCCCGCCGCCGCGGGCGCCGCCCCAAACGCGCCCGCCGCGGTGCCGCCGCCAAACGCCCCGCCCGGCGGCACGGCCGCCCCAAAGACGCTGCCGCCACTGCCCGCCGTGGCGGGCCCCCCCACCGCACCCCCAAACACGCCGCCGGGTGGCCCCCCCGCCGCCGCCGCGGCCGCCGGCGGCGGCGGCGCCCACACCTCCCGTTGCCCAAACGCGCCCCCCCCACCCGCCGCGGGTTGACGCGGCGGCGGCGCTGGGGTGCCCACCCGTCGCCCCCGCGCGTCGCGGCCCGTAACGGCGGTGAGGCGCGCGCGGGCGGCGGCCCAGGCGGCGGCCTCGGCCGCCGCGGCGGGCGCGCCGCCCGCCACCACCGCCGCGCGGGCCTCCTCGGGCGACACGTCGCCCACGAGAATGCACGGCGTCGCGTCCTCGCCATAGCTCGTCAGCGGCCAGACGGGCGGGATGGCCGCTTTTTCGTCGGCCGTCAGCGGCGGCTCCCGCCCGCCGCGCTGGCCGCGGCTGCCGCCGCCGCCGCCGCCGCCTCGGCCGCCCCCACCCCCAACAGCAAATACGTCCCGGGGGGGTTGTCCCGCCGCGGCTGACCGCCGCCGCGGCTCCCAAACGCGCCGCCGCCGCCAGTCCGGCCGCCACGGCCGCCACTGCCACCGCCACCGCCAACGCGGTCAAAGACGTTGCCGCCGCCGCCGCCCCCAAAGCCCCCAAAGCCCCCAAACGACTGGGGCCGGGCGGGGGCGCCAAAGCCGCCCCCAACACTCCCCCCAAACACATCCCGCGGCGGTGGCGGACGGCCAGCCCCGCCGCCGCCGCCACTGGCAAACACATCACGGCCGCCGCCGCCGACGCCGGCGCCACCACCGCCGCCACGGGCGCCACCGCCGACGCGGCCAAAGACGTCACGCCCTCCCCCCCACCCCCCCCCCCCCGCGACCAAACCTGCCACCCCCGCCGCCGCCACCACCGCCACCCGGCGCGTCCCGTCCAAACTGGTCGGGGGGGTGGGCGAAGCGGCAGCGGTCGCCAAACTTGCAGTCGCCGCGCTGCCAGAGACGGCAGACGCCAGAGGAGCGGGCCATGGCCAGACACCAGCGTCTGGCGGTGGGTGGGGGGGTAAGGGGTTAGAAAAGGAAAGGAACGGGATACAGAGACGGGAGGCGGACAAGGGAGCAGCCGGAAAAGCGGGGAGCAGCTCAGCGCAAGAGGTGAGGTGAGGGGGATGGGGAACAAGTCAAACTGCAAGTGTGGCGTGGCCAAGACGCAAGCGGCTGGATTTCGAGCCGGTCCTTACAGAAGTTTCCGGAAGTGGATCTGTGAAAGTAGTCCCCGCGTTGCGAGCGTGTTTCCACGGTCGGTGGTGCAGTGGCCGTCTTGGCAAACACAGACGTCGACGAGGCTGACGTGACGCCAGCCTTCCCTCTTCCTCGCCGACGGCGTGGACCCTACCTCTCGGCCGTTGGTGAGTGTCACGGCCTGCCATACCCTGTCCGAGCCCGCACCGGTGCTGCAGAATGCTCCGCCGTGGCGCTCTGGTCGTTGGCCCCCCGCTGCGGTCGGCAGCCTCGGCCGCGTCCGCGGCGGGCGGCCACGGGGCGTCCGCGGCAGCCGTCGCGGCCGCTGGTGCGGGCGCCCCCCCCCCCCTCTGCCGTCCCCCCCCATTCCACCATGGCCTAGCCACTGGCGGGCGTGTCCGCCCCCTCCACTCTACCCCCCCCGGGCGTGCGGCGCGCCAGTCGGCGGCGCCCGCCGAGGACCTGTACGAGGTGCTCGGCGTGCCGCGCACGGCGACCGCGGCCGAGATCAAAAAGGCCTACTACAAGGCGGCCAAGACGCTCCACCCCGACGCCGCCGGCGGTGGAGACCGCCAGCGCTTTGCCTCTGCGGGTGCCGCGTACGAGGTGCTGCGGGACACGGCCAAGCGGCGGGTGTACGACGCGCACGGCCAGCGCGGGCTGGAGGCGATGCGGCAGGGCGTGTCCCCCGAGGATGTGGAGCGCGCCGCCGCGGGGGGGGGATGGGCGGGGGGGGGGGTTCCCGTTTGGGGGTATGGGCGGCATGGGCGGACCCGGCGCCGGCCAAGAGGTGGACGTGGAGGAGCTGCTCAAGCAGATGTTTGGCGGCGGCGGCGGTGGCGGCGGGCGACCCGGCGGCCGCCGCCGCCGCGTCAACCCGCTCTCCGTCCCCGTGGCTGGTGAGGACGCGGGCACGTCGGTGGAGCTATCGTTTATGGACGCCGCCCGCGGGACGGAGCGGACGCTGCGGGTCAAGGTCAACCGGCCGTGCGGCCCGTGCGGCGGCAGCGGCAAGACGGCCAAGACGCGGGTGGACACGTGCCCCGCGTGCGGCGGCGCTGGGCAGGCCACCCGCACGGCGGGGATGTTTGTCGAGGTGAGCGCCTGCGGCGCGTGCGGCGGGTCGGGCTCCCGCGTCCGCGACGCGTGTGGCAAGTGTGGCGGCGGCGGCGTCGTGGCGGGCTCCCGGTCGGTGGTGGTCACCTTCCCCGGGGGCGTGGAGGACGGCACGACCATGCGGGTGCCCGGCCGTGGGCACGCGGGCGCCCGCGGCGGCGCCGACGGCGACCTGTACGTGCAGGTGCGGGTGGCCGAGGACCCCCACTTCCACCGCGTCGGCGCGGACGTGCACGTTGTCGCGCCCATCTCGTTTGCGCAGGCCGCGCTCGGCGCGTCGGTGCCGGTGCGGCTGCTCGACGGTGTGGAGCGGGTGGACGTGCCGACGGGCACCCAGCCCGACGACCAGCTGCGGATGCAGGGGCGGGGGCTCCCGCAGCCGCGCTCCCTGTGGGCCGCCAAGCGGGGCGACCAGTACGTGCACTTTAAGGTGGTGGTGCCGACCGACATGAGCGGCCGCCAGCGGGAGCTAGTGGAGGAGCTCGCGCGGGAGGAGGGCGAGCACCCGGCGGCCAAACCCGACTATGCGTGCAAGGGGGGGCTCGTCGAGCGCTTCCGGGGGTTCCTTCGCGACGTCGGGCGCAAGATGGGATGACGGCGGCGGCGGCAGATAGGCGGGGTCGGGGGGGGGGGTGGGGGGGGGTACGGTTCCACCTTGTAGCTGCTGTTTTGTCGCCACTTTATCGCCTCACTCCTCCTGGCTGTCCCTTTTTTTTTGCTGAGTTTACTTGGCTCGTCCATGTCACACCCCTGGTATCGCCAGTATGGTATGTTTGGCTACCTGGTCCCATGCACGCGCCTTCTCCACGTCGCATGCCCCACAGGTCCTGGCCAGAAGTGTCACATGCGCGGGTTCTGTCAGTGGGGTTCGCCTAACCAAGACGTGGTCGTACGACTTGTGCCTCAGCCGCCTGGCAGTAAGCGCAGTCGTACAGGGCGGTACCCGATTTACACATCACGCGTTGAACTGCCCGGCTCCGAAACGTGCAGACAAAAAAACAAGGAAGAGGACATAAGAATGAAGAAGCAAAAACGACAACAGTGCATACTCGCTACTATCAACACATGGCATGCTCACATGTCCAGGAAAACAGACAGAACCCCACTGGAGCCAGACTCCACACACACAAAGCAACCGCAACCCAAAGAAATCAAAAAAATGCGCCAAAACACACGGTTCTCCGCTCGCACCACACAACGCCGCCTAGGCACCCGCCGCAGACTTCTCATCATCCATGTACGCTTCCATCGGTGGGCACGTGCACACCAGGTTCCGGTCGCCAAACACATCATCCACCCGGCTGGTGGTCGGCCAGAACTTGGCGTCCCGCGTCCACGACGCAGGGAAAGCCGCCGTGTCGCGCGAGTAGGGGTGCTCCCACTTCTCGCTCATCACCTTGCGAGCCGTGTGCGGCGCATTCTTCAGCGGGTTGTCCAGCTTGTCAATGCGGCCTTCGTCCACAGCCCGGATCTCTTCGCGGATGAGCAGCATCGCGTCGCAGAAGCGGTCCAGCTCGGCCTTGCTCTCACTCTCCGTCGGCTCCACCATCAGCGTGCCGGACACGGGCCACGACATGGTGGGAGAGTGGAAGCCGTAATCCTGTAACCGCTTGGCCACGTCCGTCTCGCCAATACCGCAGCTGGACTTGAACGGGCGCAGGTCCAGGATGAACTCGTGCGCCACACGGCCCGTGGTGCCCCGGTACAGGATGTTGTACGCCCCCTCCAGCCGCTTGGCCATGTAGTTGGCATTGAGGATGGCGTTCTCCGTCGCCTCCCGCAGGCCGTCCGTGCCCATCATCTTAATGTACATGTACGAGATCGGCAGAATGGCCGATGACCCAAACGGCGCACCCGACACCGGACCCAGCTCCACGCCGTCCGCCCCGGTGCTCTCACCGAGGGACCCCTTGACGCTGACGAGCGGGTGGTTGGGCAGGAAAGGCGTCAGCTGCTTGGCAACACCAATCGGTCCCATCCCCGGGCCACCCCCGCCGTGGGGGATGCAGAACGTCTTGTGCAGGTTGAGATGGCACACGTCCGCGCCAATCTCGCCAGGCGAGCACAGACCCACCTGCGCATTCATGTTTGCGCCGTCCATGTACACCTGGCCGCCGTTGGTGTGGATGATGTCCACCACCTCCTTGATCGAGTCCTCAAACACACCGTGCGTCGACGGATACGTGACCATCAACGCCGCAAGGCGGTCCTTGTACTGCTCAGCCTTGGCACGGAGCTCGGCCACGTCAATGTTGCCAAGGTCGTCGCACCCTACCGCTACAATCGTCATGCCGCACATCTTGGCCGACGCGGGGTTGGTACCGTGGGCAGACGTGGGAATGATGCAAATGTCACGGTGGGCATCGCCGCGAGACTGGTGGTACTTCTTGATCGCCAGGAGGCCCGTGAACTCGCCCTGAGCCCCCGAGTTGGGCTGCAGTGATACCGAGTGGAAGCCCGTGATGTCCGCAAGGTCCTTGCGCAGGTCGTCAAAGATAGCAGCGTAGCCCTTCATCTGGTCCACCGGCGCGAACGGGTGGGGCATGCACAGCTCCGGCCACGTCACGGGCACCATCTGCGCGGTGGCGTTCAGCTTCATTGTGCACGAGCCCAGCGCAATCATCGAGTGCGTCAGAGACAGGTCCTTGGACTGCAGCCGGTGGATGTAGCGGAGCAGCTCGTGCTCCGTGTGCATACTGTTGAAGATCGGGTGGGTGAGGAAGGAGGACGTGCGGGCCAGACCACCGTACGCCGACCGCCTCTCCGCAGCGTCCAGGGTGCTCGCCGATGCGAGCGAGTCCAGCGACGGTGCCGTCTTGCCAGTCGCGGACGCAAAGGCACGCAGCAGAGCAGCCATGTCCTTCTCGCCGTGGGTCTCGTCGAAAGAGACCGTCACGGACGTGCCATCGTCCATGTACCGCACGTTGATCTTCTCACCCAGGAGCGCAGAGCGCAGCGCCTCCAAGTCCGACGCGCTGCCCATCGTCACCTTGACAGTGTCGAAAAAGGAGCCCGCTGCGGGCACCGTCAGGCCCATGTCGCGCACCGCGTCGGCAAACACCGACGCCTGCGCTGCGGTGCGAGCGGCAATGGCGGTCAGACCGTCGGGCCCATGGTAGACCGCAAACATGGCCGCCATGTTGGCCAGCAGCGCCTGCGCCGTGCAAATGTTCGAAGTGGCCTTGTCGCGGCGGATGTGCTGCTCGCGGGTCTGCATGGCCATCCGCAGGGCGGGGCGGCCGTCCGCATCACGGCTCACCCCAATGATGCGGCCCGGCATCTGACGCTTGTACGTCTCCTTGGTGGCAAAGAACGCCGCGTGGGGTCCGCCATAGCCCATCGGCACCCCAAAGCGTTGCGAGTTGCCCAGCGCAAAGTCAGCGCCCAGCTCCCCTGGTGGCTTGAGCAGCGTCAGCGCGAGAAGGTCGGTGGCCATCACCACCTTGGCGCCCGCCGCGTGGGCGCGCTCAATGACAGCCGACATGTCCTCCACCGTCCCGTCCGAGGCGGGATATTGGAGCATGACACCATTCACGTCCGTACGGGCCGCGAGCTCCTCACCCAGCGCGCTGTTGGACGCGTCCGCCAGCTCCACGGTGATGCCCATCCCCTCGGCGCGCGTCTGCAGCAGCGCCACCGTCTGCGGGTGGATGTTCGAGGCCACCAAAAAGACCGGCTTCTTGCGCTTGGCAATCGCGTGGCACATGGACATGGCCTCCGCCGCGGCGGTAGCCTCGTCCAGCAGCGACGCGTTAGCCACGGGCAGGCCCGTCAGGTCGCACACCATGGTCTGAAAGTTGAGCAGCGACTCGAGGCGACCCTGCGCAATCTCCGCCTGGTACGGCGTGTACTGGGTGTACCAGCCTGGGTTCTCCAGCACGTTGCGCAGGACGACCAGCGGGGTGTGGGTGCCGGCGTAGCCCATGCCAATGTGGTTCTGGAACAGCTGGTTCTGCGAGGCCAGCGCCTTGAGCTTGGCCAGCGCCTCGGTCTCAGACTGGGGCGCGCCCACCGACAGGGGCGCCGCCGCGCGGATCGACGACGGCACCGTCTGGTCGACCAGTTCCGCCACCGACTTGATGCCCAGCGCCGAGAGCATCGCCGCATTGTCGGCGGGCCCATTGTTGTGCCGCCTCTCAAACGTGTCCAGCGGGGCAAAGAGGGACGTCGGCGAGCCGCCCGCCGGCGCGGCGGTCGTCGCCGCCTGCCGCACGCCGCCGGCGGCGGGCACAGCCAGCGACCGCAGGCCCGGCAGTGGGCCCGCCGACGGGGTGGAGAACAGCGACGCGCGGGGGCCCGCGGACGGCGCCCGCAGCAGCGCCGACCGCAGCGCCGGCGCGGCCGCCGGCGACTGCCCCCGGCCGCCGGCGCCCAGGCCTCGCAGCAGCGCCCATCGGGCAGTCACAGACGTCGCCATGCCAGCGACAAAACTCTCTCAGGGGGAACGAGCGAGAACGGCACCGATGGAGATGGGGGAGGTGGGGTCGATTACGGGGGAGGGGGCAGATGGGGGGGGGGTTCAGGGTCAAGTGGGTGGGGTGCGGAGTGGGAGTAGCGGAGGGGGAAGGTAAGCACGGGCCACGACCCGATCCAACGGCGGCGTCGGGGTGGCAGCTCGTGCGCGACCCAATGGCAGGGGGGTGGGCGAGCGGGTGGCGGGTATTGTAGCAGCACCGCCCCGGCACGGGAGCGGCTGGTGGGGAGTGGCGGGGGGGGGGCGGCGTTCCAGCTGTGAGCAGGCGGCAGCGCCCGAGACGGATGGAGGCGGGCGGTGTGGCCCACCGCACTGCCAACCGCCTCATCGAGGGCCCCCGAGGGAAGAGCGGCGAGCCGAGAGCCGTTGCTGAGGGGGGGGGGGTCGGGCACGCGCGTCCCAAGCGTTGAGTGGCGTGGAATGAATGCGCAGGAGCGCCCAAAATGGAGGCAGTGCCGGCAGCCACCCGCTCCACCGTGACCGATAGCCGCTGCGGCCGCGGCGTGCGATCCCATTGGCGCCCAGCCCCGTGGCATTGAGGGTGGTGTGCGGTGACGGTGGCCGGTGACGGTGGCGGTGGCGGGCGCGGGGCGGACGGGAGCTCGGAGGTTGGGGCCGGTGGGGTCCAAGATTTGGACGCGGACGCTGCCCACCCTGCCGGTTCTGTTTGGGGGTGAGCGACGGGCCAATGGGCGCCGCGCGTTCACCGCGGGAAGAGCACACAACACAAAATTTCCGCTTCAATCGACTACGTACCGCCCTAGACTGTGACGTAATCGCAGGCTGTGCCCTCACTCGTGTATTGCAAGAGGCAGTCGTCCAAGTCCCACACTTGTCTTGCTTGGTGCCGGTGTAAGTCGTCGAGGGCGACACGCCGCCGACTTGGTAACCGACCGCGTCGACGTCATGGTGCACGTCGCGGCGTGTTCGGGGAGCTCTTGTGTCCCTTCTTTCTGGACCCACCACCCCGTGTCCTGTGTTTGCGCCCCTCCCGCCTGGCCTCGTCGGTGCCAACGTCTCCCCCACGACCGCCTCCCGTCCCAGACTAGCCTTCTCTCTGGACTAAAAGCGCTCCCGACTGACCCCTCCCATTCTTGTTCCTACCTTTGCTCTCCTCCGTTTGTCGGTCTCCCCCCCCCCCCGCCTCGGTGTGCTCGTTCCCGCCCCACCCCCCCTCTTCCTCCGAGAGGCCCCTCCCTGCTTCCTCCGTCCGTGCTCTGCTCGCATAACTGCCGGCACCATGTCGTCCAAGCGCGCCTTTGGCCTCTCCTTCCCGTCTGCCCGCGGCGCCCGGCGGCGCGCCCCCCCGCGCCGCCGCCTCGCCGCCGCCTCGTCCGACGAGGACGAAGACGCCCCGGCAGCCGCCGCAACCGGCACCGCCACCACCACCGCCGCCGCCGCCGCCGCCGCGGGCGCCGCCGCCGCCCGTGCGCGTGCCGCCGCGGCGGCCGCCGCCGCCGTTGCCGCCGCCGACGCCGCCGCCGCCGCGGACACCGCCGCCGCCGCCACCGCCGCCGCCGCCGCCGCCGCCGCTGCCGCCACTGAGCCGCCACCGCGGCCGCCACGGGCGGCCGCCACTGCCGGCGGGACCCCCCCAGGTGCGACCGGCGCCCCCCCCCCCCCACCGCCGCCGCCGGCCGCGGCGGCGGCAGCCGCTACATTGGCGGCCTCGTCGCCGCCGCCGCGGCACGGTCGGCGGACCGTGCCGCCGCGGCGGCGCGTCGCGACGCGGCGGCCGCCGCCGCCGCCAGTGGCGGCGCCGTTGAGGCCTTTGTGACGCCCGCGTACGCGGCGGTGGTGGCGGCCGCGGAGGCGGCCGACGCGCCGGCGGCGGCGGCGGCGACGCCCGCCGCCGGTGGGGGGGGGGGGACCGCTCGCTCGGCGCGGGCCTCGCCGCCGCCATGGCCGCCCGCGCCGCCGCCGCCGCCGCGCCCGCCGCCACGCCCGCCGCCGCGGCAACCGCCGCCGCCGCCGCCGCCGCCGCCGCCGCCGCGCCCGCCGCGCCCGCCGCGCCCGCCGCGGCGGCCGTCGCCGCCCCCGCACCCGCCGTCGCCGCCGCGGCGGCTGGCACCCCCGCGGGCCCGCCCGCGACGGCGGCGGGCGCGGGGGCGGCGGCGGGCGGCGGCGGCGGCGGCGGCGGCGGCGGCGGCGGCGGCGGCGGCGCGGCGGCGGCGGCGCCGCCGCCGCGGCGGCGCCGTGGCGCCGACCGCCGCAACGACGCGGCGGCGGTGGCGGCCGCGCGGGAGCGCTACTTTGCCCGCCGCGACGCGGCGGCGGCGGCGGCGGGCGGGGGCGGAGCGGCGGGCGCCGCGGCCAGCTGACCGGTGAGGACGATGACAGGCGACGGAGGAGAGGGGGGTGTGGGTGCCGCCCCGGGCGGCGCCGCCGCTCCGCCCCTACAACAAGAAGAACCCGGTTACGTTTTGTGGGAGGGCGTCCGCCCCCTTGCACCGCGGCCGCCGCGGCCGCCTGGTGGTGCGGCCGCCGGTGGTTGCGGCTGCCGCCCGCGTGCCCGCCACCGCCGCGGCGCCCGTGCCGCCCGACCGACCGTCCCCGTCTGGAACGGTGGGGACGGCGGCGCCGCGGCGCGCGCGCGCCGCGGCGGGCGCGTGGGGCGGCGCGCCGCGGCGCGCCGCCGCCCCCCTGCGCCCGCCGCCCCGCCCGCCGTGCCCCACCGCTGCCGCACGCTGGTGCGGTTCCGGTTGCGTTTTTTTTTTTTTTTCCAGTGTGTCGTGCTGCGCCGCGCGGGCGTGGTCGCGGCTCCCCGCTTCGTCGCCCGCCGCGCCAGCCGTCTGTTCCGCGCTGCCACCCACAGCGGGCCGCTGTCGCTGGCGGGGGAGCGGGGTGGGTTTGCCCGCGGGAGGGGGCGGGCGGGCGGGTGGACGGGCGGGGGTGCGCATGGGTGGCGCGCCGTGGGGGGGGAAGGTTGTCAGAGGGATGACGGCGTTGGCCGCGGGGGGGGGGGGGGGAGGGAGGCGTCGCAAGGAGGGGGACGCGCCGCCGCCGGCAGACGCCGCGTGCCAACCCCCGCCGGCCGTCGCTGCACCGTGTACCGCCGCCGCCGCCGCCCCAGCACGCATCGCCGCGGCCGCCGCGCCGCCCCCCCGTCCGCCCCGTTGCGCACCCGTCGCGGCCACCCGCCCCCCCCCCACCCCCCCCCCCTCTCTCAGCACCCGCCGCCATCCAAGCCCAGCGCGTACCGCGCAGCCGCGCCCACCCCCCCCCCCCCCCCCTCCCCCCACACACCGAGGGCCTCGCGGAAGACGCTGGCCATGCGCCCCCCCCCCCCCCCCCCGGCCCCCGCCGCCCGCCCCCACCACCGGACGGGCGGCGTCGGCAAACAGCGGCGGCGGCGCCGCCGGCGACAGCGCCGCCACCCCCGCCACCGTCGCCCGCCACAGCCGCAGCCGCGTGTCGTCGCCGTCGGCGCGGCGGGCGAGCGCCGACAGCACCGCCGCCGCGAGCGCGGCGCGCGCCGCCGCGGCGGCGGCGGCGGCGGCGGCGGCGGCGGCGGCGGCGGGGGGGGCGGCGGCGGCGGGGGGAGCGGCGGCGGCCGCCGCCGCCGCGGGCGGCCCCGCCGCGACGAGCGCCGCGGCGGCCGCGTCGGCCAGGTCGGCGGTCGCAAAGACCGGCGCGCCCGCCGCCGCGCCGCCGCCGCCGCCGCCGCCGCCGCCGCCGCCGCCGCCGCTGCCGCCGTCAGCGGCCGTGGGGATGGCCGCGGCGGCGCCGTCGCCCGCCGCCGCCGCGGCGAGCGCGGCGGGCACCGCCGCGGCGAGCGCCGCCGCCAGCGGCGGCCGCGCCCACACCGCCGGCGCCCGCGCGTAGGCGCCGAGCAGCGCCGCGCGGCCCGCCGGCCACGCCGCCCGCGGCGCCGCCGCGCCGTGCGCGGCCACCACCGCCGCCGCCGCCGCAGCGGCCGCGACGAGCGCGTCCGTGTGCGCCGCACCGTCGTCGTCGTCGGCGTCGGCGGCGGCGGCGGCGGCGGCGGCGGTGGCGGTGGCGGTGGCGGTGGCGGTGGTGGTGGCGGTGGCGGTGGCGGTGGCGGCCGCCGCCACGGATGCGGACGCGGCGTGGAGGAGCGCGTCGAGGATGGCTGCCGCCGCCGATGGCGGCAGCGGCAGCGGCGCGGCGGGGCGGCAGGCGGCGAGCGCCCAGGCGGCGGCCTGCGCGCCGAGCGCGTCGACCGCCGCGGCGAGCCGCCGCGGGTCTCCCCAGTCGCCGCCGCCGCCGCCGCCGCCGCCGTCGCCGGCACGCAGCACCGGCAGCACCACCGCCGCCGACAGCGCGACGCGGAGGAGCACGTCCGCCGCAACGGCCGGGTGGTCTGCCGCGGGCAAGACGGTCGTGAGGGTCACGCCGAGCACCGCCCGACGCGCGGCGACGCTGCCGCCGCCGCCGCCGCCGCCGCCGTCGCCGCTGCTGGTGACGGCCGCCGCGGCGGCGGCGGCCGCGTCGGCGGCCGCGGCGGTCGCCGCGGCGGGCCAGCCGCCCGCCCCCGCGCCGCCGCCGCCCGCCGCCGCCCCCGACGCGCGCACCGCCGCGGCGAGGGCGGCGAGCGCGTCCGCGGCGGGCACGCGGGGCGACCCGGCCGGCACCGCCGCGGCCAGCCGCACCGCGGCGTGCGCCCACGACGCGGCCGCCGCGGCGGCCGCCTCGCCGTCGCCATCCCCGGCGGCGTCGCCGTCACCGCCGCCGCCGTCGTCACCGTCACGGGCGGCGGCAGCAGCGGAGGTGGCGGCGGCCAGCCGCGCGGGCATCGCCGCCGCCACGGCCGCGGCAGCGGCCGGCGTCAGGCGCCCACCACTCCCCCCCCCCCCCCCCCCAAACCGCCGCAGCCCCGCGTACGCGGTCGCCGCAAAGTGCCCCGCGGCGGCGGCGGCGCGGGCCGCCGCGGCGCACCCCCCCCCCCCCCCCCCCCCGCCGCCGCCGCCGCCGCCGCCGCCGCCGCCGCCCGCCGTAAAGGCCGCCACCGCCGACGCGGCAGCGGGGCCGAGGCCCGCCCACGCGCGGTCGCGGTCGGCGAGCGCCGCCGCTTCTTCCGGTGACACGGCGGCGGCGGCGGCGGCTGCCGGCGTGGCGTCGAGGGGGGGACCGCCGCGAGCGCCGCGGCGTACGCCTCGAGGCACAGCCACGCCTCGGCGGCGGCGGCGGCGGTGGCGGCGGCGGCGGCCGGCGGCGCGGCGGCGCCCAGCGGCGCCGTTGCCAGCACGACCGCGCCCACCGCCGGGCCGTCCGCAAACGCGGCGAGCAGCGACCGTGACCGCTCCCGCGCCGCCACCGCCGCCGCCGCCGCCGCGTCGCCGCCGCGGCGGCGGCCGCCCCCCCCCGCGTCGCCGCCGCCGGCGTCCGCCGTCGCGGCGGCGGCGGCGGCGAGGCACGCCGCGAGCGCGCCCCGCCACAGGCCGAGGCCCGCCACGGCCGCCGCGGCCGGCGCGGCGGCCGCGGCGGCGGCGGGGGCGGCCGCCCAGCGGCCGGCGGCGGCGGCGAGCGCGGCCGCCGCGGCGCCGAGGACGGTGGCGGTCAGGAGCGGCGCGGGGGGGGGCGCGCCGCCGTCCCGCGCCGCCCCCCCGCTGGTGGCGGCGGCGGCGGCGGCGGCGGCGGCGGCGGCGGCGTCGGCGGCGGCAACGACCGCCGCGGCGGCGGCGTCCCCCGCGACGGCGGCGGCGACGAGCGCGGCCGCGTCGGCGGGCGCCGCCGTCGCCGCCGCCGCGATGCAGCGGCCGGCAACGGCGGGCGCGGCGGCGGCCGCCGCCGCGAGCAGCCGCGTGTAGGCCGCCGCCGGGGGAAAGGCCGCCGCGGCGTCGCCGTCGGCGCCGGCGGTGCCGCCCGCCGCCGCCGCCGCCGCCGCCGCCGCCGCCGCCGCCGATGCCAAGGCCGCCCGCCGCAGCAGCACCGCCGCAGCGCCGTGCGACAGCGCCGCGGCGGCGGTGGCGGTGGCGACCGCGGCGGTGGCGGCGGCGAGCGCGGCGTCGCCGTCTGCGGCGCCGTCGGCGGCGGCGGTGGCGGCGGCCGGTGTGGGGGCGGCGGCGGCCGCCGCCGCCGACGGGCGGGCAATCGCCGCCATGGCGGCGGTCAGGGCGTCGGGTGGGTCGCCCCCCGCCCCCCCCCCGCCCCCCCCCGGGCGCCCGCCCCCCCCCGCAGCCACGGCGCCGTCGCCGTCGCCGTCCAGCTCATCCACCGCGGCGGCCGCCGGGTGGGTGGCAACCGCGGCGAGCGCGGCGGCGGCCACGTCGGCGGCGGCCGCCTCGGGGGCGGCCCCCCCCCCCCCCCCCCCCTCCGCGTCGCCCACCCCCGCGGGCGCCGCGTACAGCGGGCCGACAAAGTAGAGGCCGCCGTCGGCGGCGGCGCCCGCCGCGGCGCCCGCCGGCGGCGACAGCAGCCCGCCGAGCGCGGCGACCCACGCGGTCGCCACCCCCGCGTGCCTGCCGTCGCCGCCACCGCCGCCGCCGCCGCCGCCGCCGCCGCCGCCGCCGCCGCCGCTGGCGCCGCCCAGCAGCAGCGGCACGCCGCCCGCGGCGAGCAGCGCCACCCGCACGCGCACGTGCCACCAGCGGCGGCGTGTGCCCCCCCCCCCCCCCCCCCCCCCCACCCCCCCCAGCAGGCGCCCCAGCACGCCCAGCGCGAGCGCCCGCTGCGGCGGGAAGGCCGACCGCCCGAGCGTCAGCAGCTCGGTGAGCGTGTACCCCCCCGCCGCCGGCTCGGCGCCGTGGTGGTGGAGGCCCGCCCCCGCGGGCGCCGCCGCCGACGCGGCCGCCGACAGCCGCCGGCCGTCGAGGCCAAACCGCCACGCGGTGGCGGGCGCGCCGAGCGCGGCGGCGAGGGCGGCGGTCCGCGCCGCGGCGGCGGCGGCGGCCGCGCCGGGGGGGGGGGGGTGTCCGCGGGGGTGGTCATCCACGCGGTCTTGGCCGCCTCGGCGGCGGCGGCCGCCGCCGCCGCCGCCACCGCGTCGTCGTCGTCGTCGTCGTCGACGGCGGCGGCGGCGGCGCCGGTGGGGGCGGCGTCGGCTGCGTTGCCGCCGCCGTCGGCACGGGCGGGACCGCCGGCCGCCGCGGGGGTGTCACGGGCGACCGCCGGCGGGGTGCCGCCGCCGTCGCCGTCGCCGCCGCCGCCGCCGCCGCCGCCGCCGCCGCCGCCAGTGGCGCGGGCGGTGAGCCACGCGAGCGTGTCGGCCGACAGGCCGTCGGTGAGCTCCGCGACCGCCGCCGCCCGCTCGGCCGCGCTCATCGCCGCCACCCGCGTCGCATTGTCCGCCGCCATCTGCCCGCGGGCGGCGGCGTCCAGGACGCCGCCACCGCCGGCACCCGCCGCCCCGCCCGCGCCGTCGCCGCCGCCGCCGCCGCCGCCGCGGCCGCCGCCAGCCGTGGCCGCCGCGGGCGGCCGTGCGCCGGCGGCCGCGGCGGGAGGTCCGCCCCGGGGGGCTACGGGCGCGGCCGCCCCGGCGGCGCCGGCCGACACCCCCCCGCCCCTACCGCCGGGGGCGGCCGGGCGCCCCAGCGGCGGCGCCACCCCCGCCGGCCGGCGGGTGGCGACGGGGAAGCCCGTGCCGCCCGCGCCGCCACCCCCCTCCCCGCCAGGCCCGCGCACGCCGCTGCCGCGGCGCGCCGCCCCCGGCGGCCGCGTCGTTGGCACACACGCCCGCCGGCCAGGCGCGCCCGGCCGGGGCAGCCGCTCGACAATGGGCGGCAGGTGGGGGCGGGCGGCGGCGGCGGCGGCGGCAGCGGCGGCGGCGGCGGCACCGCCAGCAGCAGCACCCCCCCCCCGGCCGCTGGACAGAGTGGCGGCGGCGGCGTCGGCGTCGGCATCGTCCGAGAGCGGGATGTGGAAGCGCACGCCGCCGACGGGCGCGGCCGCGGCCGCGGCGGCCGCGGCGGCCGGCCGGCGGGGCGGCCGCCGCGGTGGGCGGCCGCCGGGAGCGGCCGCCGCCGCGGCGGGTGCGCCGGGGGCGGCGAAGAAGCGGGCCTGGTCGGCGGCCAGCTGTTCCTCTGTGGTGGCGCTCAGGCCACGACGGAGCGCCATGGCCGCGCCGGCGGAGGGACCGCGGGGGCAAGGGGGGGGGGGGCGGGGCGATACAGGCGCCCGCAGAGTTGGGCGGGACGACGTCGACGCGCGTGACGCGGCGTCGAAAGCGCGTTTACGCAAGTACACTGGGCTGGTCGACGCCGCCTTGGACAGAACGGAAGACGAGTACACAAGTCCGGTGCGAACCGGTAGACTACATTGATCACAAAGTGAGCCCCCCTAGGAAGCCTAATTTCGATTTACAAATGGGCATGTCACCGAACGGTGTGAATTAGAGAGTATTTACTGATCGTACGACCAACTTGTTGTGCTCACCACCCCCATTAATTCGGCCACCCGTGCGTGACGCGCAGATCCGGACGCGACGGCCGCGTCTGGCGGCGGCGAGACCAAAACGACCCCCCCCGTGGCCCGTTTGCTGTCCCACCGGGAGCGCCTTCGCGTGGCCGCGGCGCGCACGTGGCGCGCGGCGGCAGACCCGCCCCGTCCGTGCGCCGGGGCGGGCGCGGGGCGAGGGAGCCTCCCTCCGAGAGGCCCGGGGCCCCCCTCGAGGCAGCGTCCTCGGCAGCCGCCGCCCGCAACACCCGCGACGGGCGCCCTCGTGGCCACCGAGTTGAGCTGGCCAATGGGAGGCCGCGCTGTCCATCCCCCCCCCCCGCTCCCATCGGGGGGTGGTGCGGCCACTGGGAGCGCGATTTCTCCTCGGCGGGGCCAGTGATTGGCGGCGGCCCGACGGCCTTCACGGCTGGGAGGGCGCGGCCGCCTCCAGCCGCCGCCGACCGCGGCGGGCAGGCCAGCTGGCCGGCCGCCCCCCCGCGCCTCGACCCCCTCCACAGCACCACAGCGCCCCAAAAGTTTACCCGACGGGTCAGCCGCATACATATCACACGAAATTATAGTCCGTGGTCGACAGCACACTTTTTCGGCATTGCCGTTTTGTGATGTAGACCGTAAAGTTGAGCACATGTCGTGAGTGGATTGTCGTGACTGTGCATGAACAATATCGTGCGGCGGGCATAATGCGGATACAAGCACGTAAGTGCGCTCCCGATCCTTTTTCGAAAACGCCGTTAATGGTTTATTCCTGCAAGATTCTACATGCAACATCTGCCTACCCTCCCTGACCGCCAAGCACAACTGCTGAAGCATGAGAAGAAAGGAACAGCAGATGAACACGGCAGAGTGACAACAGCAGCCAGACCAAGATGGGGACAGCGCGCAGGCAAGCGACGTGAGAGGCACGGACGACGTCTGTCAGTGTCACCACAGCAACTAGGCACAGAGGATGCTCACAGAATGAGCAAAGAAGCACAATCCCCCGCATCACCGGCGGCTGGGCAGCCATCACGCCAGGCGCCCATCCTGTCCCCCTCCGATGAACCGCCCCCCCCCCCATGGCATCCCCACCTCGCATCTGCCCTCCCCCACCTTCCGCACGCGCCAGCGGGACGACCTCGGCCCCTTCGACCTTCGCGGCGCGGGCTTCGACCCAGCCGGGTATGCCGCTCATACCGCTGCTGCTGCCGCTGCCGCTGCCGCAGCCGGTGTCGCAGCCACCACCACTGTCACTGCCGCCGCCGCTACAGATGGGGACCACCATCGCCGCCTCGCGGACGTACTGGCCCACAGCCCAGAGGTCAGCCAGAGGGAGGCGCCGGCGGCGGCACGTAGACAAAGATCTCGACAAGGGAAAGGGGGGAGGTGGGCATGCGAGCGGGGTACGCGCCGAGAGGGTTAAAGAAGGAAGCGTGATGAGTGAGGTGGATGGGGTCGTGGGAGGGGGGGGAGGGGATGGGAAGGGGGGAGAGGGGAAGGGAGGAGGGGGCCCGAGGGGGCAGGGTGCGTAGGGGAGAAGGGACAAAGAAAGTGGACACTGGGAGACCCTCTCCACAAAGACGCGAAGCGGGCTCACGGCGGCGGCGGCAGCGGCAGTGACGGAAACAGCGGCAGCAGCGATGGCGACGGCGGCGGCCGAGACATTGGCGGTGAACCGCGGCAAGAGAGTACTCCTCGCCCCTCCTGGCACCTCCCCTCCTCTCCCTTCTCCCCTGCTCCCTCCGTCCCCCCTCCCGCCACCCCTTCGTCTCACTTCAACCTGCCCCCAAGAGTGCCTTCGCCGAGGGAGTGGCCCACGTCATGCACCGCCGCCTTCGAACCCGGCACACGCGTGCAGGCAGGGCGGACGATACCACACACAAGGCGATGGGAGGGGTCAAGCAAGAACCCAAGGGAAGGGGTGGGGGGACAGAGCCCGTGGCGAGCAGGCTCGGGAGAGGGAGTAGAGAGGCGCATGGGAGGGGATGGGAGGGCGCGGGGGATGATGGGACGGCCGGGCAGGGGCAGGATTGAGGGGGGTCTGCTTGCACTGGGACGCCACGCGGGGGGCACGGCCAGCGACCGTGCCTTCATGATTTTCAGAAGAGGTGTGCAATTATTGCGCTCGACTCTGCATGCTTGCCACCAACCGGCGACTGCTTGGGGCACAAGCAAGCGTCAAATGTATGACTTCTGAAACACTTTCGGCGGCAGCCGGCGCGGGGGGGTTTCCGTTCAACCGACTGCCGTCGAGCAGAAAGAAATTTGCCACCGGAAGAGGTAACAATGTCTCAATACAACCCGTGTGAGGTCTTTTTCTGCCAAACACGTATTAATTTACCCCGCTGATTCTAAAGCGGGGTGCTGTGACCAGCGCGCATGGGTGGGGCGCCCTGTGGACACCCCGTGGCCGCCGTGTGGGCCGCCCCGTCCCTGGGCCCCCCAGGGTACACTTTTTATACGATACCCGATTCTTCCACCCCACCGCCGGCGCTGGCGAGCTCGGCAGAGGCCGGCGCTCCAAGCCCGACGCGACGGCGCCAAGAGGAAGAGCGGGGGTGGGAGGGAGGCGGCGGCGCGGGGCTGCAACACCACGCGGCTGCACCCCACCCCCCCCCCCCCCCCCCCCCCCGCTGCAACGTGGTTGGGTGGGCGTCGCGCCCCGCCCCTGTTGCGCTGCGGCGCTGGCGGTGACCCACACCCCCCTCGGGCAAGGCGGGCGGGGCGGTGGGCGGGTCGCGTCGGGGGGACGTGTGCCACAGCGGCGGCCGCGCTCCGCCCGCGCTCACCGCGTGCCCGTCCCCGCCCCGCGCCTCGAGGGCGGCTGGCTCCCACCCGCCGCGGCCGCCACACCCCCGCCCGCGCCGCGCCGGCGCGTTGTGCAGGGGGAGGGCCCGCCCGCCGCGACGCGGCCGCGCGCCGTGGGCAGCGGAGCGGCGCCGCGCCGCCGCCGCCGCCACCGCCGCCGCCACCGCCGCCGCCACCGCCGCCGCCGCCGCCGCCGCTGTCGCGTCGCGGGCCCCCGCCTCCTGTCGCGGGGTGGAGGTCCGCCGACCCATCCACCGACCCCCGACCCCCCCTTCCACGACCCCTCAGGGCTCCCCCCTCACTCCCCCGGCCCGAGGTTACTCCTGCCGCCCTTGCTGGCGAGGCGAGCCTTCACGGCGTGGCCTGGCGTCTGCTCGCCGGCCGACCGCCACAGAGGCAGTGTCGCTGGGGGGGGGGGGCGTATTCCGCGGTGGGACGGTCGTCCGGCGGGGGGGGGGGGGGAGGCTGCAAGAGCAGCGGCGCCCTACGCGTGTGCCACACCGGCGGCTACAGCGGACACGCCCCCCCCCCCCCCCTACCCTGACCCTGGCAGCGACGTGCCAGGCGGAGGGGGTCATTGAGGGGGGTACTTGCGAGGGGGGGGTGGGGTCGGCTGGCGGTGTAGGGTGTACGCGAGGGGCGTGGGGGTGGGGGTGGGGCGGAGGGGCTGGCGCCCCGTGGATCCCGCCGCCCGGTGTAGGGCATCACCGCGGCGGCCATCAGCGTGTGGGGGAGTGGGGTGAGCTGGCGGTGTCGCCCGCCTGGTCATCGAGTGGTGTCGCCAACGGCGCGGGCCCCCCGTCGCGCCGGCCGACCGCAGGTAGGGGGGAGAAGAGGGGGCGGGGGGGGGGGGGGGGCGCGGGCGGGTGTGGGCGTTGGCGCGTCCCGGCTTCCGCCCGCCGCCCCCCGTTTGGCCGCGCCGTGTCCCCCGGCCATACGTACCTACCTACCTGGTGTCGGGCGGCGGGGTCGGGCGTGGGGGGGGGGAGGTTGTCTTGACGGGGGCTGCGGTGGCGCGGTGTTGCGACGCCCGTCCTTGTGCCGTGGCCGTCGCTGTTGGTCGGGGTCGAGGTCGGGCGCGGGCGGGCGCACTGCTGGGGGCGGATGAGGGATTGATAGCCCTGGGCGACGCCGGAGGGGGGGGGGGGGGGGGGAGGCGTGGGGAGGGCGGCGGTTGGCGGGGGGAGGGGGGGGCCGCGGCGGCGGCGGCGGCGGGCGGGGGTGGCCGTGACCTGGGCACTGACCGTGTCGGTGGGGGGGGGGAGCCGAGCCACCAGCCGCCGGAGCTGGACTTTGTGGCCTGGCCGCCGACACCTGGTCGGGCGAGGCGGGCGTGTGGGGGGGGGGGGGGGCGTGTCCCACCGCCGTCCCATTCCTCCGCCCCACGTCTTTTCGTGCCGCGCCTCTCCCAGCGGGGTTGGTGTGTGGGGAGGGCGGTGGAGGGGGGTGGCGCGGCCGGGCTCCGCGTGACGACCGCGGTGGCGGCGGCGGCGGCGGCTGAGGCGGCTGAGGCACGGCGGCTGAGACAACGGTGCGCGGCTGTTGGCAGTCCGCCGCGGCCTGACGGTGGTGTGGTGTGCGCGCTTTTTTTTTTTTCGTTTGTTGCGTGGTGGGGCGGGCTGGCCTGTACCACCGGGGCCGTGACCCCGTCCACGTACGTCCGGGACCCCTTCCACTGGCGCGGGGGTGGTGGTGGGGACGTGCGTGGGTACACCGTCACCCGGTGGGTGTTGCCAGCGTGTTGGGTTTGTGCGCTGGGGGGGGGGTGACGACGAGCCGTGGTGACGGGGTAGTACCGGGGGGGGGGGTGCTGCGGAGGTTCCCGGCTGCCCCACGGAACCCGCCGCAGGGTTCTGGGCACCCGCTGTAGGGTGCCGCCGCGGCGCCTGCCGCCCCCCCGCGTGGCTGCTGACGTGCGCAGCCGCTGCGCCGCGGGCGGTGGTGTTGCGCGCCAGCCGCGGCGCGAGGGTACTCCCTCATCCCCCCTCCCCCCCCCCTTTCTCTGCCGGCTGCGGTCGCGGTGTCGTGGCGCTGTCCTGCCCGCCCGCGGCTTCACGACCGCGGTGGACCCGTTTTTTGAGGGGACGGGGGCGCAGGGGGAGAGCCGTGGGGAGTGGCGTACACCCACCGCCGGTCGTTGTCGCCGCCCGCCCCCCCCCCCGGCGGTGCGCCCGCGACGACCACCGGCGGGTGACGCCGGCGCCCCGTCGTGGCCGCGGCGGGCCGCGCGCGCGCGCTACCTCCACCCGCCGGTCGGTACAAAGACGGCGGCGGTGGCGGCGGCGGTGGCGGCGGCGGCGGCGGCGGCCGGTCGGGCGGCGGCGGCGGCGGCGGGGGCGGCGCCATGGGCGCCCACGGGCCGCTGGTGCCGTCGGCCGTGGCGGCATCGGCGGCGGCGGTCGGCGTGCCACCCCCCTCCCTCGCTGCGTGTGGCGACGCCGCCGCTGTCGGCGGCGGCGGCGGCGGCGGCGGCGGCGGCCACCCCCCTCCTGCCGAGGAGGACGATGGGTGGGTGGACGGCCCCCCCGAGGCGGGCGACGCGTGGCTCATGCTCCGCTCCCGCCGCTGCACGACGCGCGCGCTGCTCGCGTGGCTGGCCGCCGCCGTTGCCGACGGCGACGCCGCGTCGCCCGCGTCGCCAACGTCGGTGTGGCGGCCGCCGGGGGGGGGGGGGGCGGCGCCCTTGATGAGGACGCGACGCCCACGCCGCCCGTCGTGGCGATGCTGCCGGCCACGCCCGGCGCGCCCGGCGGCATTGCCGGGGCGACCGCCCCCACCGCCGCCGCCGTCGCCGCCACCGCGGCGGCGGCGGCGGCGGCGGCGGCCGCGACGCCCCGCCACGGCCACCTCCGCGGCGGCGGCGGTGGCACCCCCGCCGCGCCCGGGTCGGCGCAACCTCCCCCCCCCCTCCCCCTGCGGACGCCCTTTGACGCCCCCGCGCCGCCGTCCATCTCGGTCGCCGCGTACGCGGAGCGGGTGGCCGGCGCGTGCCGCGCGTCGCCGTCGGCGCTCGCCGCGGCGGCGCTCTACCTCGCCCGCGCCGCCGCCGAGGTGCCGGCGCTGGCGCTCAACTCGGCCAACGCGCACCGGCTCATCCTCGTCGCCCTCGTCACCGCCGCCAAGTACCTGGACGACCGGTACTTTAGCAACAAGTTTTACGCGGGCGGCGGCGGGGTGGACCTCGTCGAGCTCAACGCGCTCGAGGTGTGCTTCCTCCGCGCCATCCGCTTCCGGCTGCACGTGCAGCCAGAGGATATGGCGGAGGTGGTGCGCCAGCTGGCGTACGCGGTGGGGATGCCCGCCGCGGGGGGGACGGCGGGGGCCGGGTTGACCGGTGCGCCCGCCGATGCGTGCCGCCGCAACTTGCAGTTTACGGCCGGCTGCCTCCGCAAGGTGTCCCGCTGGACGACCCACCCGTCGCCAGGCATGACCGTCGTCGCGCAGCAGCTGCCGCCCACGCCGGCGCAGCGGCCGTGGCCGGCCCTGCGCGTCGCGGAAGGGGGGACCGCCCGGCCTGGGCGTGCCGGCCGGCGGGGCACCTCGGCGGGTACCACCCCGAGGGGCTCGACGACCACCCCAAGGGGCTCGTCCACCACCCCAAGGGGCTCGTCCACCACCCCAAGAGCCGTGTCCACCACCTCGACCGTCACGACCACCACCACCACCACGCCCGGCGTGGGCGGTGGCGCCTGGCGGGGGGGGGTGGGGGGGGGCACCGGCGCGGTCGCGCCTGTCGTCATTGATGGGCGTGTTCATGTGGCGGGCGCGAAGCGCAAGGACGGGTCCGCCTGGTACCGGACGACGGGGGGGGGGCGCCGCCGCGTCGCGGCAGTCTCGGCGGCCGACGCATCCGCCGCGCAGCGCACCACGGCGACACCGTCGGTGGCGGCGGCGGCCGTCGCTGCAGCGGCAGCGCGGTCGACGCGGATGGTGACCTCTCCGGGGGGCATGATGGACGTCGATGTGCCGCGGCCGCCGCCGCCACGGGTGTCGGCGTCGCCCTACGCCATGGACGGCGTGCAGGGTGCGGCGGCGGACGGGTGGTCCCCGAGCTACGCGGGCCGCCAGGCGGATGGGCTGGCCGAGGCGACGACAGCGAGCTTTGCCACCGCTGCGTATGCCGGCGGCACGGGCGGCGGGGGGGGGTACGGCACGCAGGGCCCGGCGTCTCGGGCGCAGCGGCAGTGGTCCCCGGCGTACACGGCGCAACAATTGGACGGGATGGCCGAGGCGGCGGCTGCTGCTGGCCTCCCTGCCGCCGCGTACGGCGCTGGGACCGGCGGTGCGAGCGAGTATGGGGTGCAGGAGCCGCCGCGGCGGCATCGGCAGCGGTATGGGCAACCGGCCGGGCGGGGCGACCACGAGGAGCGCCGCCACCCGACCGTCCCCGCCGCTGCAGCGGGCTGGCAGGAGGAGCATGTCGGCGCGGCGGCGCCGCCACAGTGGCAGGGCGCGCCGATGCAGGCCTACCCCCCGTTTGTGTATCCACCCCAGCCGCCGCTGCATGCGCTGCCGACGCACCCGCCGCCGCAGCAGCCGCACGCGACGCTCCCTTCGAGCGTAGGCTACCACCCGGTGGCCTACGCGCAGGCCGTCTTGCCAGACGGGATGGTGGTGTTTGGGGAGGCCCAGCCGCTGGCGCCGACCTACCCGACCCGCCCGCCACCGCCCGCGGCAGCAGACTATGCGCACGCCCACGCGCCCACGCAGGTGTATGGGGGTGGCGGCCGCCCGAGCACCCCGTACGGTGGGGCCACCCCTGGGGGGGGGGGTCTGCGGGCGGCGGCGGTGGTTGGACGGGCATCTCCCACCAGAGTGCCACCCCCGGTGGCGCGGCCGCCTCCGACGGTGTCGGCGGTGGCGGCAGCCACGACGGCGCCGCGTACGGGCCCCACCCGACGACGCCCTACTATCCCCACACCCCACACCGGTCGGCGCACACGCCGGCCATGGCGGCGGTGCTCACACCGTCGGGCATGGGCGTTGGCGTCGTCGGCGTCGGCCTGGGCCTGGGCGTCCCCGGCCCGACGGGCGGCGGCGGCGGCCCGTCGTCGGGCGTATACGGGCCCGCCGGCACGCCGCACCACGCGCCAATGTCGGCGGGCTCGGCGCGCAACCCGTATGGCATGCCCGACGACGGGGATGGAGGAGGTGGCGGCGGCGGTGGCGGCGGTGGTGGTGGCGGTGGCGGCGGCGGTGGCGGTGGCGGTGGCGGTGGTGGCGGTGGTGGTGGCGGCGGTGGCGGCGGCGGCGCGCATGGCTACCCCTCCACTCCCGCCGCGGGCGCGTATACCCCCCGTGCCCGCGGGGGTGTGCTCCCCCACACCCCCGCCGCGACGGTCTCCCTCCCCGCCTTTGCGGCGCTGCTGGCGGCCACCGCCGCGTCGGCGGCGGGGGCGGCGACGCCCGCGCCGCCACCGGGCGGCGGTGCCGGCCAGGGCGGCCTGTGGCCACCGCCCCTCCCGCCGGTCGTGCCCGACCAGCCGTCGGGGCGGCCAACGCCATTTATGCTCTACGCCCTCGGCGGTGCCGGCGAGATCGTGGGGGGAGATACCCTCTTGTATGCCCAGGCGGGGGGGGCTTCCCTCGCGGGTGTTGCCGGCGGTGGTGGAGGCGGCGGCGGGGGGGGGGCGGCGCGGCCGAGCACGCGGAGTGGGAGCGGCCCGCCGGCCACGGTGGGTGGCAGCACCACGCCCAGCCGCAGCAGCACCTTCCGCAGCAACCGCGCTACGCACAGCAGCAGCACCAGCCACAACAACAACAACCGTTGGCGCAGCAGCTGCAGCAGATGCAACAACAACAACAACAGCAACAACAAGAACAACAACAGCAGCAGCAGCAGCAGCAGCAGCAGCAGCAGCAGCAGCAGCATCAGCAGCAGCAGCACCAACAACATCACCAGCCGCATTTGCAACAACAGCCGCTGCACCTCGAGTGGCCGCCACAACCACCGCCATCGTACGCCGAGCCGCCGCACGGGGCGTATGCGTACACGCCAGCGGGCCCCGCTGCGGCCGCGTACGGCGGCAGCGGCGGCACCCCCTTTACGCCCCGCCGGTCGGCCGCGGCGTCGGGCGCGGCGAGCCCGTGGCCCGGCCCGGCGGCGGGCCCCTCTGCCGCAGCGGCCGCTGCCACTACTCCCGCCCACGCCTATGCCGACGGCGGCGGCCGGTACCACGCGGCGGGTCCGTCAGCTGGGCGGCGGACCAGCAAGGGGTTTAGGCAAGCTGCGTCAGTGGGCGGGGGGGGCGGCGGCCGGCGGCCCGCCTCGTACCGCCAGCCGTCCTCGCTGCCGCGGACGACGTATGCCGGCAGCAGCGGCGGCGGCGGCGGTGGCGGGGGCGGTGGCGGCGGCGGCGGCGGTGGCGGTGGCGGTGGTGGGAGTGCCACCGGCCCGCCCACCCCCTACGCGGGCTCGTCGGCCAGCGTGGACGGCAGGGGCGGCGGCGGCGGCGACGCAGACGCGCCACGCTGGGCGTGGCCCCACGCCGCGGGCGACCGCATGCGCGGCTGAGCGGCGAGGCGCGCGCGGCAGCCGCGCTCGTCTCCCGCCGTGGCGCCCGCGACCGCGGGACGGGGCGGGTGGGGGGGGGGGTGGCCTCCGCGGTCGCCGCGGCGGCGCGCCCGAGGGCCGGCGGGGGCGGGCGGCAGCGGCGGGTGGCGGGGGGGTACACCGACTCCCGCTTTTTTGTCGCCCTTTTTCGTGTGTGTTTCCTGGCTGCCGCCCCCTGGCGCTCAATTATTCCCCGCCGTCGGAGGCGGCCGGTTCCCCTCCTCCGCGCCTTTGTGTAGTCCACGCGCCGCTGCTTGTCCCCGCCGGCGGGTCGGCCCACGCTGTGGCGGGGGGGCGGATGCGCGGCGAGGTTGCTGGCCGCGCGCGGCGCAGCGTGTATATTTTTCCCTTTTTTCTTTTTTTTTTCTTTTCCTCCCTTTTTTTCTTTTTTTTTATACTCTTGTTGACCCTGTCCGCCTGAGCGGGTGCGTGTGGGGAGGATGCGGCACCCGCTCGCCCTTCCTCCCCTCGCACTGCCGCCGCAGCCCGCCCGCGAGCGTCGCGCCGCGCGCAGTGATCGCGCGCGCCCGCGGGCGCCGCCGCGCCCGTCGCGGCGCGCGGGGCCGGCGCTCGACCGCGGGGTTGGCCGTGCCCGCGCCAGCCGCCGCGCGCAGCCACCGGCGCGCGCCCTGCGGCGGCCACCGCCCCCCGCCATCCCTGCTCGGCGGGTGGGAAGCGCCGCTGCTGTTGCGCGCGCCACTGAGACAGGGGGGGGCGGGGTGCCCCCCACGTACGCGCGGCCCGTCAAGCCCGCCGGTCGCCTCCCACGGAAAACGCGGCCACACACAAATTTGGGTAGGCACTGCGCGAGTGTCAACCCCGCCGTGGCCGCCGCCACCGCCGCCGCGGCGCAGTAGCATGGTGCGGCGGCGCTGCACTGGGCGGCGGCGGCGGCGGTGGCGGCGGTGGCGGCGTCGGTGGCGGCGGCGCGTGTTGCCACGGTGGGAAACACAACACGCTGGTGCAGAAAGACATGAACAACAAAAGGACGGAATATTTCTTTTAGTCGCACAGCCCGCTGCACAACTGGGTTCCCCACGCGCCGACCAGGTTGTCCAATGACGGGGACACGACAACCGACCAGAGGAGTACCGTGTGGGGCTTCCCCGTCGCCTCCCCCGCGCGTGGTTGCCGTCTTGGCCGCGTGGAGGACGACAAAGCACACATGGCCGTCCAACACGTACGCGCGCAGCGCCGCCAACGAGCGGTTGGACCGGGCCATCCCCGTGCGGGTCTCGGCCGCGGCCTCTGCTAGCGCCGGCTCCGTCTCCTCGTCCAGGTCTGCGTCGTGACAAGAGAGGATGCTCTCGTCCGCCACCGCGTGCAGCTGGTCCACCCCAACCTCCTCCCATGATGCGGGCACCCACAGGGAGTGCGCCGTGTCCAGCCGCATCCCGAGCGCGCCAGCCTCAAGGTTTGGCTGGTGGAGGTCCGCCGCCACCTGGTCGGCGGCGGGGAACGACCTGTGCGGCACCGCCGCCTCGCAGGCAAACAGGGAGCAGCGGGTGCTCACAGCCCCCATAGTACAAGGTGAGGCTCAGATGGCAGGCGCGCAGGAACGTCACACCCGCCGTCACGCCCCGCGCGAGGCCCCCATGCGGGTCGTCCAAGCCGTCGGGAAGGCCCGAGGCAAAGGTGGCGATCCCTGCGTCGGCGGCCACCGGCTGGTCGGTGGGTTCGCGTCGGCGCCCCCCCTGTAGAGCAGCTCTATCGGCACTCACCGCGGCGGAGACGTGCCAGCAGTCATCACGGCGGGGGGGGGCGAGAGAGGGCCGAGCTTCAACCAGCCTGCATATCAGATAGGTAGACATCCAGCGGGGCGCAGCGCGGAAAAGAGAAGAGTGGGAGACACAATTGGACGACACACCTCGTCACAGGTTGGGGCGATGCCCGTCACCTCTCCACGGACGGCCGACAACTTCAACGCGTGGAAAAGTCCAGGAATACCGGCCTCATGTGAGCATGGTGGCAATTCGGACAAAACCACTCTACCCTTCTCTCATAAATTTAACTCTTACTTATACAGAATACATTCTTCAACTAGGACGACCAGCGTGCAGCGGCTGGCCACCTCGTTGGCGCCGCGTCGGTTTGAACGGCGAGCGCCGTTCCGCCCGCCCTGACGTGTCGGTGCGGCCCGCCGCGCCGCCGGCACCCCTCCCCCCCCCCCCCTTCACTGTCAATCCCGCCCGACGCCAGACGCCATCGCCGCCCAGCACCAGCGCATGCCGCGTGATCCCTGTCGTCGACGCGCTGTGGCAGCGGCGGCGGCGGCGGCAGCGGCGGCGGCGGTGGCGGCGGCCACGCCACACCGCTGCCACCCCCCTCGCCGCTCTTCTTGCGCCGCCCCCCTCCCACTGGCGCACCTCGAGAGACACAGGCCGCAGTGCTCGGCGCTGGCCAGCCGGCCAGCAACAGCGGGGCGGCGGCGTCGCGCCGAGCCCGACCGGGGACGCACCTTCCCCCCCCCCCCCCCCCCCCCCCCCTCACGCTGCCACGTCGTCGCCCGCACGGGCAAGGACCCCCCCCCATTCAAAATCTCAAACGTTTGAACGGATGGCCGCCCCGCCGCCGCGGTCCCCGCCCGGCGCGCCGACGGCGGCAGGCCGCCGCCGCCGCCCGGCGGCGGCCGCCAGCCGCGCGGCGGCCAACCTCGCCCCCCCCCCCGTCGCCGGTCCCCCCCCCCCCCCCCCCCACAGTACCCCCATTCTCACCCGCCCCCCCCCCCCCATGTCCTCCCCTCTCCTCTTTGCCGACACCCCCCGCGGCCGTCCCACCTGCCGCCCAGTGTGGCAGCAGCGGCTCTCCATTTCCCCACTACCAGCGCGGGCAGAGGGGGGGTGTGGGGTGGGGGGGGGTTGGCGGCGACGCCGCGCTCAGTGCCGTCCGTCTGTGCCGTCGCCCCCCCCTCTGCCGCCGCTGTTGGGGCGCCGTGTTTGAGTTTTTGGACGCCACCGCGGCGGGGGGGGTGGCGCGCGGCGGCGGCGCCCGGCGTGGGATCCGCCACCGCTGGGGGGTGGTGGGGGCGGGGGGGGGGCCCGTCCCACCCCCCACGCGCCCCTGTCGGTGCCGTGGCGGGCGCGGCCAGGCGCGCGCCGGCCCCCCCCCCACCCCCCCCCCCCCCCCCCCCCGCCCTTGCCACCCTCTCTTTGGTGCCACGCCGGCGCGCGGCGGCGGCGGGGTGGCCGCCGCGGCCAGCGGGCACCCCCACCCGCACCGCCACGCGCTGTTCCCGGCGGCGGGCACCGGCGCGGCACGCCGGCGGCGACCGGCGTCGCCGGGTCACGTGCGCGTGGGCGGCCCGCGTCCCGCCGCCATCGTGCCCCACCCGCGACGTGCCCGGCGTGGCTGTCCCATCATCCCCCATCTGCCCCCACCCCGACGCTACTCCCCACGTTGACCTGTTTCACCCCCCCCCTGTGGCTCTTGCACCCTCCTCTGCCACCCTTCCCACCTCCCTTTGCTCTACGCCCCCCCCCCCTCCCCCCCCTCCCCCCCCTTCTTCCGTGTTGCTGTAGCTGCCCGCCCGACCGTTTCCCTGCGTAGCCCCGCCCATGGACTCGTGGGGGGTGCTCTCCCCCTTTCGGTCGTCGTCCCCCCCCTCCCCCCCCTCCCGGCGCTCTCCCCCGACACCACCACCACCCCCGCCGCCGTCCACCGCCGCCGCCGCGTCGCCGGCCCCGCCGCCGCCGCCGCCGCTGCTGACAATGGCGCCGCGGCCGCCGCCGGCCCCGCCGTGCCACCCAACGACGACGTCGACGACGACGATGACGACGACGACGACAACGACAATGACGACGACGACGACGACGGCAGCGGTGGTGGTGGCCGCGGCGACGGTGTCGGCCGTGCGCTGAGCTTTTCTCCCCCGGCGCCGCAGGGGGGAGCGGCGCGAGGGAGGCGCGGCGGCCGCGGGTCTGCACCCGCCGGTGGTGGCGCCGCCGGTGGCGGCGACGGCGGCAGCGACGGCGGCAGCGACGGCGGCGGCCGCGGCGGCGGCGGCGGCGACGGCGGCGGCAGCGCGCCGCGCCGCGGCACCCGCGACCGGCGGCCGGGCGGCGGCGGGGCGGGGGTGGCCGCGGCGGGCGCGGCGGCCGGCGGCCGCCGCGCCGCGTCGGCCGCCGCCGCGGCGGGGCGGGGGCGGCGCGGCGGCGCCCCGCGGGGTGGCCGCCGCGGCGGCGATGCGGGGACGCCGCCGGCGGCCGCGTCGGGCAGGTACGTCTGGGATGGGGTGCGTGCGCCGCGCCGCCGTGGGCGGCGGCGGCCACCCGCCGCCGCGTGCGCGTGTTTGCTGTTTTTTTTTTTTTTCTTGGTGCCTCGTGCGTCGGCCGGCCGCCTCGCCTCTCCCGCAACGCCGGCCGTCGGCCTGTGGCGGCTGGTTGCGTCGGATGGGAGCGGGGGCGGGGGACACGGCGGAGCCGCTCGCTACGGCAGCGTCGGTCGGCCGCGCCGGCCGCGGCTGCCACCACTGGCGCCACCGCCACGGCCGGCTGGCCGTCGCCGTCGCCGCCGCCGCGGCCGCGGCCGCGGCCGCTTGCCACCCACCGCCGCCGCTCGACAGGGAGACTGACGCGCCCGTCCCGCCGCGGTGTGAGTGCCCGTGACCGCTGCCCCTCTCCGCTCTGCGTACTGCTTCCCCGCCGTCCCCTATCCCGCCTGCCCCCCCCCCCCCGTTGCAGGAGCGCCGACGCTGGCGGCACCAGCCGCCCCCCCCGAGCCGCCCCCCCCCCCGCTCGTCCTCTGCCCCCCCCCCCCCCCCCCCAACCTGCCGGCCGCCCCCCCCCACCCGCCCCGGCACCCGCCGTGGCCCCTGGACGCCCGCCGAAGACGCGACCATCACCCGCCTGGTGGCGGAGCTCGGCCCCCACAAGTGGGCCGCCGTCGCCGCCGCCCTCCCCGGCCGCCACGGCAAGCAGGCGCGGGAGCGGTGGGTCAACCACCTGGACCCCGCGATCGTCAAGGCGCCCTGGTGCGCCGCCGAGGAGGCGACGTTTGCCACCCTCCACGCCGCCTGGGGCAACGCCTGGGCCCGCATCGCCGCCGAGCTGCCCGGCCGCACCGACAACGCGGTGAAGAACCACTACAACTCGTACGTGCGGCGGGCCAAGACGGCGCTGTGGGGGCGCCGCCGGCGGGGGGAGCACGAGGGCAGAGGGGGGGGGGGCGCCGAGGATGGCCACCCCGGTGAGGGGGGGGGGGGGGGGGGGAGGGCGCCACCCACCCGCCGGGGGGGGGGGCGGGGGGGGGGGGGGGGTGACCCCCGCCGCCGCGGCGGTGCCCGCCGAGGTTGCCGCCGCGATTGCCGAGGCCGCCGCCGCCGCGCGGGCGGGCGGCAAGGCCGGCGGCGGCGGCGGCACCGGCGGCAAGGCCGGCACCGGTGGCGGCGGCGGCGGCGGCGGCGGCGGCACTGGCGGCACCGGCAGCAGCCGCGGCGGCCGTGACCCGCCGCCGCGGCGGCCGCTCATCCCCTACGTCCCCCGGCTGGCACTCACGCCCGCCGCGGCGGCCGCCGCGGCCGCAACGACCGCAACGGCGGGCGGCGGCGCGGCGGCGGCGGCGGCGGCGGTCGCGGCGGCGGCCGCCGCCGCCGAGCGCGCCGCGGCGGCCGCCACCGCCGGCGCCGCCACCGCCCGTGGCGGCGGCGCCGCCCCGCCGGCGCGGGCGGCGGGCAAGGAAAACGCGCCGCCCGCGGCGGGCGGCACGGCGCCCGCCCGGCGGCGCGGCGGCGCGGCCGCCGGCGGCGGCGAGCCCGCGGCCGGCACGCTCCGGGGGGTGTGGGCGGCGGCCAAGCCGCGGCGGCCGCGGCCGCCTGTGCGCGACGCGGCGGCGGCGGCGGTGGCGGCGCCGCCGCCGCCGCCGCCGGCGGCGGCGGCGGCGGTGGAGGCGGCGGCGGCGGCGGCAGCGGCGGCGGCGGCGGCAGAGGCGGCGGCGGCGGCGGCGGCGGTGGTGGGCTCCCCGTGGACGCCCCCCGCCCGCGGCGGCGGCCGCGGCGGCGGCGGCGGCGGCGGCACGGCGGCGGCCGACCCGCGCGGCCGCCGCGGCACCCCGCGGCCGCCGCTGCCGCCGCCGCCGCCGCTGCCGGCGGCAGTCACCCCCGCCACCGGCGGCGCGGCGCGGCGGCGGGGCGGCGCGGCGGGGACCCCCCCCTCCCGCGCGCTGTCTGACGTGACGCTCCCGTCTGGGGGGGCCGCCGCCGCCGGCAGCGGCGGCGGTGGCGGCGGCGGCGGCGGCGGCGGCGGCAGCCGCGGCCGCAAGCGGCCCGCCCCGTCGCCGCCGCCGCCGCCGCCCCCACCGCCGCCGCCGCTGCTCGCGCCGCCGCCGCCCCCACCCCGCCCGCCGCCGCCGCCGGTCGCGGCGTCGCCGTGGGCGTCGGTCACCGCCGCCGCCGCCGCCGCCGCCGCCGCCGCCGCCGGCGCCGCCGCCGGCGCCCCCCCCCCCCCCCCCACCGCGACCCCCCCTCAGCCGCCGCCGCTGCTGTCGCTGGCCGGCGCGACGGGCACGGGCAGGGGCGGAGGGCACCCCCCCCCCCACCCCCCCCCCCCCCCCCCACACGCCCTCCCGGCGGCGGCCACGCCCACCCGCGGCGGCCACGGCGGCGGCACGGCCGCCGCCGCCGCCGCCGCCGACGCTGCCGCCGCCGCCCGCGCGGCGCGGATGGCCAAGCGCCGCCGCCGCGGCGGCGGCGGCGCGTCGCGCACCGCCCCGGCGGGCGGCGGCGCGTCGGCGCGCGCCGCGCCCGCGCCCCGCCGCTGCCCGACGCTGTGGGCGGCGGCGGTGGGCGCGGCGGCCGCCGCCGCCGCCGGGCCCGCCGCCGCGCCCGCCGCGGGTGCGAGGCGTCCCGCACCGCCGCCGCCGCCGCCGCCGCCGCCGCCGCCGCCGGGGGGGACGGACGCGCCGCCCGCCGACCGCGACGCGGCGGCGGCGGCGGCGGCGGCGGCGGCGGCGCCACGGGGAGGGGGCGCCGGCGGCGGGGGGGGGGCCGACGCCCGCCGCCGCCGCCGCGCCGCCGCGGCGGCGGCGGCGGCGGCGGCGCCAAAGCGGGTCGCCGCCGCCGCCGCGCCGCCGCCGCCGCCGCCGCCGCCGCCGCTGCCGCCGCCGCCGCCGCCCCTGCCGCGCGCGTTTACCAGGTGGGTGCGCCGCCCGGCGGGGGGCCCGCCGCCGCCCGCCCCCGGCGGCGGCCGGGCGGTCCGCCCGCCCAGCCCGCCGCCCGCCCCTCCATCCCCGCCGCCGCCGGCCACCCCGCACGCGGCGGCCGCGCTGGCGGCGTCGACGCCGGCGGCGGCGGCGCGGAGCGGCCTGCGGCTGCCGCCGCCGCCGCCGCCGCCGCCGCCGCCGCCGCCGCCGTCGGCCCTGCCCGACGCGGCGGGGGCCGTGCCGCCGCTGGGCGCGCCGCCGCTGCCCCCTCCCCCCCTGGGCCTCCCCCCCTGGCCGCCAGCGGCTCGCCAGCGGCGGCGGCCGCGGCGGCGGCGGCGGCGGCGGCGGCGGCGGCGGCGGCGGCGGCGGCGGCGGCGGCGGCGGGCGGCGGGGGCGGCACCTCCCCCCCCCCGGCGACGCCGCCGCCCGCGCCGCGCCGGGGCGTCGGCCTCTACGCGCCGCCGCCCGTGGCGGCGCCGTCCCTATCGGCGCTGCGGGTGCTGCTGGGCGACCCGGACGAGTGGGCGGCGCCGACGCCGCTGCGCGGCGGCGACGGCCGCGGCGGCGGCGGCGGCGGCGGCGGCGGCGGCGGCGGCGGCGGCGGGGGGATAGGGGGGGAGCGCAGCGGCCAGCCGGGGGGGGGGGGTTTGCCGGGGCGGGTCTCGGCCTGACGCCGCTCCGCTCGCTGGGTGGGCCGGGCGCGGTGGGGCTGACGACGCCCCTCCGGGGGGGGCTCACCGCCGGCGGCCGGCTGCTCGGGGGGGACCCGCCGCCGCTGGGGGGGGGCGCCACCGTCGGCGGCAGCGGCGGCGCGTTTGGCACGCCCCTGGCGACCCCGTTCCTGCCGCGCGACGGGTGGGAGGTGGGGGCGGCCGGCCTGTGTTGGAGCCCGGGGCTCGGCGCGCCTGGCGGCAGCGTCAGCGGCGGGGGGGGGGGGGGGGGGGGTGCCGCCGCCGCCGTTGGCGTCGGCGGCCTCGGCGGCGGCGTGGCGGGCAGCGTCGGCCGGCGGCTGAGCCTCGGGAGCCTCGGTGGCGGCGCCGGCGGCGGTCTGTACAGCCCGATGGACGGCGGCGGGGGGCTGGGCGGCCGCCTCGGCCGCCTGGGGGGGGGGACCCCGCGGCGGCTGTTCCGGCCGAGCCTGGGGGGGGACGAGGGGGGGGGGCTCGACGGGCTGTAGCGCCTGCCGTACAGTGTACAGGCTACTGGGGGCGGGGGCGGGGGGGGGGGGGGGGGGGGGGTGACCGCAGAGGCCACGCCGCTGCCGCCGCAGCAGCTGCTGCTGCCCCGCCGCTGCCATTGAAACGGGGTGCGGGGGGGTGGGCGACGGCGGCGGCGGCGTCGCGGGCGCGGGGGGGGGGGGAACAAGACAGACACTCGCAACCTCACGAGACCGACAGGAGCACTGCCTTGCAAGGAGAGCCGGTCGCGCGGCGGCCGGCCGTAGGGGCGCCCCCACACCGCGAGCAGCCGCCCAGCCGCAACGGGTGGCGCCGCGCGCGCTTCCCGTCGGCTACCGACGGACACGGCGGGACGGCGCCGTGCGCCGGCGCGCGTTTCCAACAGAAACGACCCGCACAGCGGGCGCCCGCGCCACCCGCGGGGGGATCCGCGGCGGCCGGGCGGTAGCGGCGGCGCGCCGCGACGGGTCGGTCGGGGGGGCAGACGGCCGCGCGGGCGGGGTCGCCCATGCATGACGCAAGAGCCGCCACCCATTGGCAAAGGCTGCGCCTGCCGCCCGCGGGGATCGGTGCCCCAGCCGCCGCGGCCTGCTGCCGGTCCACCGCCCTGGCCGCCCCCATGGGCAAGGAAACGGAGAGGAAACAGAGCGGAACCGGGCAAGGAGAGTGCGCCATGGCGCAGGAGCGGCGCCAACGTGTGTGGTGGGTGGTGCCTCAGAGTACACAAGGCAATATTCGCACGAGCTCCACGAGTGGGCGTCCTGGCGGGGGCGGCGGCGGCGGCCGGGGGCCGCTGACCGTCTCTGGCTAGACCCCACCCGTCGGTCGCGCGGGCAGCGGCGCCGCCGCCGCGGCGGGGGTGTGTGCTCGCGCGACGCGCGCTTCCAGCATGGAAAACAGTCGACAGGCTTTGGAGGCGCCCCGCGCGCTGCCAGCGTACAAACCATACGGGCACCATGAACGACGGCGGCTGCGCGCAGGGCCCCCGTGACGCACGCGGGCGGGGAGCCCCCTTGACGCACGCGTCACCCGCGCGGGTGGCACCCGCGGTAGGCGCGCGGTAGGTTGGTCGAGCGCCCGGGCGGAGAGGCCGATCGGGCGGGCGCATGCGGGCGCAAGGTCGCTCTGTTTGCCAATTGCTTGGCCTGGTCCCCCGCCAGCGCGGCCATCCACCCGAAGAGTGTTAGGAATGCCCCGGCCGCGAGTCCTATTTTATTTATGGACAACCCGCCGCCTTGACCGAACAAGGGGGTCCGACACGTCCCGTATAGAGGTGATGGCCAAGAAGGCGCTCCCTTGCTGTTCGAGTCCAGGGGGCATCGGGCTTCAGACAGAGGTCACGCCGCCCATGCGTGGCGCGTCGGCGGAGAGCGTGCTTGGCCGAGGTGGTGGCCTTCGAGGGGGTCTTGATTGCTGCCGACGGGCCGGGCTCCCGCAAGGCCCCAGCACGGGCCCCCGCCACGAATCTCGGCGCCGCCTAATGTGCATGAGGCGGTGGGGAGGAGATCCGCCTGACCCAAACCCGCGGCCAGGGCGGCCTTGCCGCCCGTAAATCTGGCCGCGGACAAAGTTCGACGCCTCCCAGTGGACGGGGCCACGCCCCAGTTTGTTCAGTTCGGCGTCGTGATTGGCTCTCTGGATGTGGCCGTCGCGCCAGTCGCATCCTTGCACGCGGGTGCGCCCCGAGGCGGTGGCCGTCGGCGATCACGACACCTCAGCGGGACATCGAAATCCCCGTTGACTGCGCGCCGAGCGCGGGCGCCGCCCCTCCCGCTCTCCCCCCGCCCTGCCACAGCTGTCAGAAGCGGATCAAGGCGGCGGTGAGCCGCGGAGACCCCGAGGTCGGTGGCAGCGACCGAGGTCGCTTGGCCGCGCTCGCGGAAGTGGGGGCGTCCATTTGGATGGCGGCGCACGCCCCTCGAGGCCGGCGAGCGGACCCGGCCTTTTGGTCGCCCCGCCTTGCACAGTCACGTACTCGGCACCCGACGCCGTCGGCTTGTCTTTTAGTTCGGTCAAGATTGGGGTGTTGCTCGTCGTGCGTCCACCCAAGGGCGCTGCGCGGTGCGACGCCGCTTGGACGGGGAGTTGCGCTGGAGCGCGCCGCCCACCTTGCGAAACACCGGGGCGACGAGAGCCACCGCCAACCTCCAGTGTGTGGCGGGCCCGCTCTAGAGGCCGAGGGCGGCGCCTGTCGAGGCGGTCCGAGGTTGGACAACGAGGAGGGACGTTGACGACGGTTGGGTCAGCGGAAGTTGAGGGACCCCGCCGATCCCCGCCAGGTGTTTTAGCGACGGTCTAATGTCATCGCTCTCCTTGCTGGCAGGCTGTCCAGCGCGTCCTGCTCGTCAATTTTCGTGATTAGGAAGGCCAAGAGGGGACGCCGGCGGTCGGCGTCCGAAGGCGGCCGTTCTCTGTCGTACGCGCGTTGACAATACATACGGTCGCGGCCAGGGTGGCCTCGGGGTTTGGCGTCTCGACAGAATTCGCGCCTCTCGTGTGGCCTGGCACGCAAATGGCCCGCGGGCGGGGCCCCTCGACGGCGGAGGAGCCGCCACTGGCGCACCCCTCTGGACAGCGTCTGTTGAGGGGGAGAGGCCCAGACGCGAACGTATCCCTTGTCGGAACAGGGGCCTGCGGAGGCGGTCCCGTGTTTGCCTCCGCGCCGTTGGGTCTGGCGCACGTTTCAGGGGCGGTGCCGCCGCTGTCCCTGGCGCACCCACCGCCGCCGTCGGCGGGCGGCGGCGGGGTGCGCGGTGGTGGGCGTGGCTTGGCTTGCAGGCACGTGGACGGCGCGCCCCGGCTGCCACGGGTGCCACCGCGGACGCCTGCCGCCTCTCGTTTGTTTCTCTGCCCCCTCGCCCTCCGCCCGCCCAGCCGCCGCCACGCCAGCCGCGGCCACGAGGCAGGAGTGGCTGTGTGTTCGTCCTTGCTCCTGAGCGGCGGCGGCTCCCCGACCGGTACGGTTGGCGAGACCGTGTCAAGCCCCACCCGGATCCCGGCGTCCACGCCGCGTGCGCCTGCGCCGTGTTGCCCACGGACGCCGCTGTTTGGCGTGTTCCCGCCCGTGCGCCGCCCCTGCGAGAGTGGGGCGTGGGCCGGCGGAGGAGAGGCGTGGAGGGGAGGCTCGCCTGCTGCGCACGGCGCAGGGGGAATCCGACCACTGCATCCTGGTGAGTGTGGGTCGGGGTGGGGGGCGGTCGCGCGCGTCTCGGCGGGCTTGTTGATTACCTGGAGAGGACCCGGCGACCGGTGGGGACCACCGCTGTGCAGTGGGCACCGCCGCGCGTGCACTCGCCCCGCGCGGGCGAGAGGGCCCCACGAGGGGTGGGTGGAGAGCGTTTTTTTATTTTTTTTCGACGCCCGGCGTTCGCCCGTGCTGCATCCGTTCTGTTGGTCTCGCTGCTCGCGACCAGCGGTCGCCACGCCGCACCGGGGCAACGTGGAGTGTGCGGGAAGGCGTGGAGCGCGTGGGGCTCATTTGTTGTTCTCTCGGGGCGGGGGGCGGAGCGGCTCGTCGACTGCAGCGTACAACGGTGGAGCCAGCTGCTCGCGTCTGCGTGGCGGGCGCCGGCTACACCACCCGGCGTCTGCGCGCAGTCGAGTGTGTACGTGCGGGATCCGCTCGTCGCGCATGGTCGGTCCGCGGAGGGGGTGACCGCCGCGTTGCTGCGGGAGGTGGCAAGGCACGGAAGGGCAGCTTAACAGGCCCCGTGGTGGTGCCCCTTCCCCCCCGGCCACGATGCTGGCCCCCAAGGCTGCTCTGCGGTGGCGCCTGTCGCGTCGGCGTCGAGGAGAAGCGGACGAGGGCGCGCCCGACATGGCATCAACGGCAGTCGCCAGCGCCGTCGGCGCTGCCCAGGGCGGATGTGGTGAGTCGGGTGCCCGGGGCGTGCCGCTTCAGCTGCCGTCCGCGCGGCCCGCCACGGCGCCGCTCAAGGCCATGATGATGCGCGGTGGCCGGCGCCCGCGGGGCGCGACCGCGAGCACCTCCCCCGACCCGCCCCAGCCGCAGCTGCCGCCCGTGGTGCACCCCGGACGGTACGAGGCGATACGGTCGGCCACCGACGGGGACTGCCCCGTCGACCTGGCGCTGCGGTCCGCGAGCGGCTTGTCCCGTGGCAGCGGCCTCGGCGCGCCGTCCTCCCCGGCGTCGTCGTCCACGTCGGCGGATTCGCTCAACGAGTCGAGCGGCGAGGTGGTGCGGGGGCGGGTGAGCTTTGGCGGCGACGGCTGGGCCGAGGGCGCCTGGGCAACCTGCTCGTCGGGGCGGCTCAAGATGGGGGCGGCCGCCGCGGCCGCCGCGGCGCCATCTGCTGCTGTGGTGCCGGCCACGCCGACGCCAACCGCGGTGCCAGCTGCTCCCGCGGTGCCGGCGGCCCCGACGCCCGCCGCGGAGGGCCCCCCGTCTGTGTCTGCGTGGACGCCCACGGCGGCGCCGCTCACCGAATCCCGCAGGCGGATTGTCGAAGTCGCCGACCGGCTGGGTGTCCCCCCACGAGAGGCCGCGACGGTTGCCGCCCCGTCTGGAGGCGCCGGTAGAGGCGCCAGTGCCGCGTGTGGAGACGTGTGCGTCTATGTCCCCACTGTAGTGCCGGTGGCGGCCGCGCCGCCACCGGTCGAAGATAGCGGCCGCGCCACCGACACGGACGCGGACGCAACGGACGAGGAGGAGATGGCGGCAGAGATGGCAAAGTGGGAAGCCGAGACTGCCGCCGACGGGGAGGATCCGTCGGTCAAGGACGAGGAGGATGACACGACGGATGGCGGCGACGTGGATGGTGGTCTGTACGGGCGACCCGGCTGCGGAAGCAGCGCAAAGTACGGCAGCAGTGAGGACGGTGGGTACTACGGTGGGGGCGTCTTTTCCCGCCTACTTCGGCGTGTCCGCGGCGACGGCGGGGACGCGCTTTTGCGGACGCGCAAAGAGCCCCACCCGTCGCGCAAGCGCCGCATCGTCCGCGTGCGGCGGCAGCGCGACGACGCCCTGGTGCGGCTGTCGGCGGGCTTCCGCTGTCGGACGGGCTGGGAGCCGCTGGCTGGACTGGACAAGACCAACCAGGACGCGGTTATCCTGCTGCTGCCCTTTGGCACCGATGACCGGTCGTCGCTGTTTGGTGTGTTGGACGGCCACGGGCGGCACGGCCACCACGTGTCGTTCTTTATCGCGCGGCAGCTCGAGCTGCGTATCGCCGCGGGACTCAATGCCGGGCTGCCCATTGATGCGGTGTTTCGAAGCGCCTGTGCGGGCGCTGACGCGCGGCTGATGTCGACCGCCCCGTTTGACACGGACATGTCGGGCTCCACAGCCGTGTTTGTGCTCGTCCGGGACGATGACCTGTACGTGGGCAACGTCGGTGACTCACGGGCGGTACTTGGGCGGGTGGTACCGCCGAGGCCGCGGCGGCTGCCTGCGGCGCGGCCAGTGGCAGGGGCAGTTGATGCGTCCGCCCTCCGGCCATCGGCGTCGTTGCCGGTTCAGTTCCTGTCAATGCCGCCCTTTGGTCACGCTTTTGGTGGGCAGACGACAGGGGCGCGCAGGCATTCGCCGTCCTCGTCGCCCAGCGCCGACGGTTGCAGCGCGACGCTCTCCGAGGTGAGCTCTACTCTGTCCATGACGCCGTGCTCGTCGGTGTGTCGCACGGCTTCCGTGGGCGGCACGCCAGCCTGCTCTGGCTCTGGCGGCGACCCTGCAGGCCGGCAGCGGTGGCGGGCGCCACCCCACCCCCTGAGCGACGTGACGAGCAAGGCTGAGACGGATCGGCTTCCATCTCCGCAGCACGCGGTCCGCACCAATTCGGCCCGCACCGAGGATGGCACGGGCGTCGTCGGTGGCGCCGGCGCGGTGCCGCGCAAGCACACGCTTTCGGCCCTGTCCCCTCGCGTGCTGTTGCGCAGTCGAGACTCATCGCCGGCAGGGCCACCGCCAGCTGCCTCTGCGTCAGCAGTTGTGCCATGTGGCTCGGCAGCGTCGCCGGCGGCGGACATGGTCGCCGCGCTTATGCCGCCCTCCCCCCCAAGGTACGAGGCAGTGGGGTTGTCATGGGACCACAAGCCGTCGAGGCCTGATGAGCGGAAGCGCATTCTCGCTGCGGGTGGGCGCGTCGAGCGGTGGAACGCCACCGCGCTATCAGACGAGCCGACGGAGTCGGAAGCGTCGGCGGCCAACTCTACCAAGGGCCGCGAGGCCATCACCAATGGCGAGGTCACGACCGTCTCCACCATTGACGCCGCCCCCCCGCCTGCTGTGGAAATTGAAGAGGAGGAAGACTCGGCGATTGCGGGCCCCGAGCGCGTGTGGCTTGCCGACCGGCGGCTCCCCGGGCTGGCCCTCTCCCGCGCTTTTGGGGACGGTGTTGCCAAGTCGGTCGGCGTCACCGCGGTGCCCGACGTCACGCACCTGCGGCTGACGCCCGCGGATGCGTTTGTGATTCTCGCCTCGGACGGGGTGTGGGACTGGGTGCCCTCGTCCGAGGCGGTGCGGTTTGTCGGCGCCCGGCGGCAACGCAAGGAGCCGCCACAGGCCGTCGCGGAAGCGCTGGTGCGCCTCGCCGCCCGCCGCTGGGCCGTGCGGGACGCGGTCACTGATGACATCACGGCGGTGGTGGTGTTCTTTGACCACGCGGGTGCGGGGGGCGGCGGCGGCGGCGGTGGTCGCCGTGCCGAGGTTGGCGCTGGCCGCTGGGCGGCGGCGGCGGCGGTGCCGCCCAACGACGTGGAGCGGCTGCTACCGCCGCTACCACAGCCTGTGTTTGAGCCACCCCGCCCGCCGCTGGTCCCCGAGGCGCTCGACCCATCGACGTCGCCGACGGCCGCGTCAGCTTCGGGCCAAGAGGGGTTTGCATGGACCACCTGATGGCAGCTGTGTAGGGGGAGGAGGCGGGCGCAGCCCGCCGCGGGCTTTGGTATGGGTCACTCTTTCCGCAGCGCAGCCCATGCATTGTTTCTACCCCTGCCCGTATACAACTTTTTTTCCTTTCCCCAACCGTCTACCTTGGCCGACCGTCCTTGTCCCCAGCGGCAGCCGACCATCCAGACCTCTGCCTCGCGGCCGCCAACCCTCCTTGGCGCGGCGCCGTCGCGGGCGGCACCCCACCCACGAGGCGCGGCCCGCGACGCCCATGGATGCCGACCATGGCAACGGGCGGCTCCCGCACCCCCACGGCCACCGCCGCCGCCACGCGGCGACACGCCCCCCCCCCCCCCCCCCCCCCCGGCGTGGTAGCCGCCCTCACCCAATGAGCGGGTCTGGGCTCCCGCCCCCCCCCCCCTCCTCCTCCTCCCCCCCTCGGCCGGTGGCGGCGGCGGCGCGAGCGCCCCAAACTCGGCGAGCAGCGCCTCCCCCTCTGCCAGCGCGGCGGCCGCCGCCGCCGCGTCTGCCCGCTTGGCCGCCCGGTCCAGCCGCCGCATCGCGGCGGTAAACGCGGCGGCCAGCCGCCGCGCCTCGTCCCGGCGCGCCCGCCCCGCCGGCGCCGGCGTGGCGGGCGTGGCGCCGCCGAGCAGCGCCGCCACGCGGCCCATCCCGTCGACGGCCACGTCGTTGTTGACGCGGCGGGAGCCCTCGCGGAGGTCCCCCCACCGGCCGTCGGCGGCGGCGGCGGCGGCGGCGGCGAGGCCGTCGGCGCCCGCCGCGGCGACCGCCGCGAAGGAGCGTGATAGGGCGGCGGCGCGGAGGGCGGCGGCGGCGGCGGCCGCCTCGGCCGCCCGCTGCCGCTCCTCGTCAAAGACGGTGCGGGTGCCCGCGGCGGGGGCCACCGGCGCGGCGGCGGCGGGGGCGGCGGCGGCGGCCGCCACGGCGGCCGCGAGGGGGGGGAGGGCGGCGAGGAAGGTGCGCCGGCTGACAGAGGGGGGGGAGCCAGAGGGGGGGGGGGGTGGGAAGTGGGGGGGGGGCCGTTGCTCTGGGGGGGGGGCGCCCCCCCGCCAGTGACGGCGGTCCGCGACGGCGGCCGCCAGCGGTGGTGGGGGGGGGAGAGAGGAAGGCGGGGTGGCCGGGGGGGGACGCCGCGACCGCATGGTGGGAAGGAGGGGGGAGGGGAGGGGAGGCGAGGCGAGGGGGGGGGGGAAGCAAGGGGGGGGGGGGGACAGCGGACGTGCCGGCCACCGCCGTGCAGCAGGGGAGAGCAAGAGGCACGGGCGAGGCGGCGGTCGGCAAGAGGGCGGCGACACCGCGGCAGCGCAGACCACGGGGGCGGCCGCGGCGCGGCGACGCCGTGCGCGGTGGACGCGGAGCCGCGGGCGGCGCGCCGCCAGACCCGCGCGGGGGGTGGATCGCGCGCCCGCAACGGCGGCGCTGATCCCCCCGCTGCCGCGCGCGCCAGGGACGGCGGCGCGGCGCCCCAATCTCGAGCGGGGACCCGCCGCCGCCCCAGCGTTGGACGGCCGCGGTGGGGACCGGGACCCCACCCGCGGCCGGCTGGCGGGGCCACACCGCCGCCGCGCGAGCGCGGCCGCGGCCGCGGCCGCTGCCGCGGCGCCGCCCCGCCCGCGTCCCGCGGCGGCCGGGCGGCTCGCCGGCCACCGCCGTCGGCGTGGCGCTGGTGGGGCTGGCCGCCCGCCCCCCTGACGACAGCCGCTGGCCGCCACGTGCGGCGGCGGCCGCGGCGGCGGCCGCGGCCGCCACCCGCGGGCAGCGTCGGCTGGGGGGTGGCCGGCGGGCGTCGCGGCGGCGGCCGCCGTCGTTACGCTACGCCCCCCCCCCGCCCCCCCCGCCCGCCACCCCGAGGCCTGCCCGCGTGTCGCGGCGCCAACCCCGCGCGCGGCGGCTGCCGTTGGTGGACGCCCGGCGCCTCCATGCAGCCGTCTGTGAATAGGGGGGCGGGCGTGGACGGCCTCTTGGCGTCGCGCGCGGCGAGGCGAGGGGCGGCCGTGGCGGCCGTACCCAGCCCCCCCCCTCCAGCTCCCCTCTGCGAGGCGGCGACGTCCCCCCCTGGTCGTCCCCTCCACTTTGGTGCCGACGCCGCCGACGGGTGCGGCACTTCCCCGCCGTGCCGGCGCCGACGGCCGCGGCTGGCCAACCCCCCCGCGGGCGGCGCGGCGGCGGTGGTCTGTCGCGGCGCGGCAATGGTGGCGGCCGCCCCCCGCCAGCAGCGGCCGTCGGGCGGCACCGCCGGTGGCGGCGCTGCGTGCGCGTGGCCGACCGGCCGCCCGCTGGCGGGCAGGCCGGGGCGGCCCCCTCACGGGCGACCGACGCCGGGTGGGGTGCTTGCCGCGGCGGCCGCGGCGGGGCCACCCGCCGGCGGTGCCCGCCGTGGGGGCCCCGGCGTGCGCGGCGGGGGGCTGCCCGCCGCGGGCGGCCGCCACAGCCAGCGGCTGGGCAAGTGGAGGGGGGTGGGCGGGGGTCGGGAACCATCGACGACCGCCGCTGGGCGGGCGAGCTCATCCCACCGACCGGGTCACCCGCACGGCGGCGGCCTGCCCGTGGCAAACAGAAAGTCGGGTGGCGTGGCACAACAACATCCATGGGCAGCCGCTTTCGCAAAATTTACTCTCACAAAAGACAAGTGGGAACCGCCGGGCGGTGGCCAGGCGGGCACGAGATGCCGCCATGGACGGGGCCGCGGTAGTGCGGGGTCACGCCAGCCGCGACGGGGGAATCGTTGCCAAGGTGACGGCCACCCCACCAACGCGCCCTCAACTCGACGGTCCAAAGAAGACACCTCACAGGGTCACGATCCATGGGTAGCCGCCTCGTCCGTCTGCCCAACTGCGTCATCGTAGAGGTTGACAAACACCCCAAGATAGTAGTTCAGCCTGTGGTACCGCATGAAGCCCCACGCCCACAAAGGGAAAATGGGCCGACTGCGTGGCGGTGTAGAACCGCCGTCATTAACCACCGCTCTCGCGGGCTTGCGGTGCAAAAGAATGTGTTGATCAGCACGAGCTTGAGCGAACGTTGGGAGGGGAGCCGGCCGCGGGACAGGTACACGCGCGATGCGCTCCTGAAGACTGGCGTTGACCCGAGTTGTCGCGGTCATAAATCGGTGCGGGAAGGATGTGTGGGTGGGCCACAGCGGCACCGTGTCCCCTTCCGCAACCACACTGGTGCGGGTGGTCAGAGCCTCGAACATCGCCTCCGCGGCCTCGTTGCCGACGCGGGGTGTCCCCATGGTGACTAGCCGGGAGCGACTTCCAGAGGGGACGCGCGCCGTGCTGGCAGAGTCGTCGCCTTGGGCGACGTGAGCGATCGCTGTCACCGCAATGTCCCTGGCATTCGCCGAGCTCCGGCAGGCATACGCCGCAGCTAGCAGCGTCGCGACGGCACCACCTAGACTGTGGCCCGTCCACACCACGCGAGGCGTCCTGCCGTCGAGATGGTGCGCGTGAATCTTGTCAAAAATAGCACCATGTGTCACAAGTTCGGCGGCAATCCCTGCGAAGCCCGAGTGCACGAGCACTCCACCAGGCAGCTGCAGTGACGGGGGGGGCACCGCGAGCTTCACATCACAGTCGTGCGCAAAGTCCTCTAGAGTCTTTGACGCCACAACAGCCACCACGAGAGTCGTCGAGTCAGCACCGACATCAGCACGATGCAGCAGCACAGTCGACCCACTGCTGATATCGATCTTGCCGTGCTCACCATGAATGGTGAACAGCCCGATCCCTGGGGACCCTAGGACCGCGTGCACAGCATTCCACTGGTGTCCGGGCCAATAAATGCAGCGCCTTCGCCGGATGGCCACCATTCCCATGAGCGCGTCGTGCACATCCCGGTCGAACAGCGGAGGCACCCTCGCTGGATCGAACCGCATCGCATGAAAATCGTGGGCCCAATACAGCTGCTCTGTTGAATCCCATGCCTCCTCATCCACCAACGGATGTACCGCTGACCCGGCTTGGATAACGTTCTGCTCGGCGGCAATGGAAAGGCCAATGACGTAGGCCATCAGCTCATACTCGGCTTCAGCGTCGGACACTTCGCCATTGCAGTAACGCTGCACCAACTCCTCGGCAAAGGCAGTCTCGAGGGCGTCGGCCGCTACCTTGTTGACGAGCTCGTCGGCGGCCGCAGCCACATCATCCTTGTTCACCTCACCCGGCTTCACCTTCTCCCACTCCTCCTCCATCTGGCGCTCGGCGGCTTCATAAACCTCCTTGTGCGAGACTGTATGAACATCGCGCACCAGGTCGTATCGGGCGCGACCAACGAGGTCGTTGAAAACCTTCTTTCGGTGGCGACCCGCATCGTCAGCGGCACCGTCCATGGTGCGACCGCCGACTAGGCCCCGCTGTCGCGTTGGCAAGAGTTCGAGACGTGCCCCCGACCACACACGTCCGTTGCTCAACCAGATAGAGCTCGGTGCTTGAGCGCCGGGGGGGTGGGGGGGGCAGATCGGTGGGGGCGGTCGCTCCTTCCGCGGCACGCTGTGCAAGAGCAGCCAACGGAGTGAGTGGTGTCGGGGAAGGGGAGTCGGGTTCGGCACTTTCACATGCACACACCGGATCCGCCCACCGGGGCAAGAAGTGTCTCGCCCGCGCTGCCTTGGGGGCAGATAAAAGCAGCGCTGGTGGGGGTGTGGCCGGCAGGGGCTCAAAGGCTGCAGAGCAGGGCAGAGAGAGTGGATTGGCCCCCACATCCGCGGAACGCACACGGACCGGTACGTTTCAGAGCCCTCTTCGGAGGGGACGGCCGTGCGTTGTCAGCGCCTGGCATTGTTGCTCACCGAAGACCGCTGTCCAGCTGGCCGTGCATTGTCAGCGCCGTGCATTGTTGCTCAACGACGGCCGCTGTTCAGCTGGCCGCGCGTGGGGGCGCCACTCAAAAGAACAGGAGCGTCTGCACTGACCCGGACTGGTGACCGGAGTGGTAAGTCAGACACACCGTTCAATGCCAGCAGGAGTCCGGTGGGGCCCCTCGGCCGGGTCGAGCGCGGAGGGGTGCCGGGCACAGACACCACATCTGCTTGTGGTGGTGGGTGACAGAGTACGTCGCAATATGATTGTTGCGCATGATAAAAACTACCGATCAAGTCTATAGACTTAGGGCTGTGTCAGCACTCTTGCCACGCGACTGCAAGCAAGCTCTGACCTGGACCTCACCACTTCGCGGGACGTGTGGGTGGGGGTGCGACGCCAGCAACGCACGCTCTCTCAGCTGCCTCTATCCCTGGTCTTGGCTGGGCGTGCCGACCATCATTGCCGTATGTGGCCACCACTCCTCTTGTCTGCGCTGCCAGCCGACGCCATGAGCTGTACAGGTCGCCGCCGACGGCCTCTCTCCCCTACTTTGGTTGTCATCGTCGCCGTCGTCAGCGTTGTTGCCGCGGCTACAGCGGCTAGGCGAGCGGTCGCCGCCGACCACCCTGCCGGCGAGGCGGACCCCCATGCCGGTGAGTTTGACTATTACCGAGACTGGGGTAATGAGCACCTAGCACCCGATCATGCGCCTGATGGTAATGACGCGGGCGCCAAGGCGGTCCATGACGAGTACGAATCGTTCGTGGCGGGGGTGGAGAACGTGATGGGCGACCAGCGGGCGGCAGCGTCCAAGCGGGATGTGGTGGATCTGGGCCAGTCCCTGCACCTGCTGGACACCAAGTTTGAGCACCTGAAAGAGAGCCTGTACGAGCAGATGGTCACGGCGTCGGCCCGGCGGGGCGCCAAGGGCAAGGCCGCAGCGGTGGCAGAGGGGCAGGCACTCGCGCACAAGGTGAAGAGCAAGTACAGCAACGTGCGGGCCATTGCGAGGGATGTGCTAGATCTCATGGCCAGCAACGCACAGGCGGTGGAACACGTGAGTGAGACGATGACGGGGCTGGAAAAGGTGGTCGGCGAGCTGCAAAAGAACTTGGAGCAGCACCACAAGGAGATGACAGAGGTATGCGCGGCGGGTGCGGGCTCTGGACTGGTTTTCCTCTATACCGGTGGGCGTGTCGGGCGAGGGGTGGGGTGCCGTTGGGGGCAGGCTGACGTCCGATGGATTGCCCGCCACCGTCACCTGCTTTGCACCCCGCAGATGGGCATTGCGTCGGGAGCTACTTTGGGGTGTGCGGGGCAGGCTGCTGCACTCAGTGTGGACTGTTCACGCCTCTCGGCAGGCGAGTCTGTTGGTTATCATCCTCATCGTTCGTATGAGGGCCGTACGGTTGGTGGGCGTGGTGTCCGCGGCTCCTTGCGTTTCCCCTGTGGCCTGCATGCGAATGGCCGGTCTGTAATCGCCGGCTGGTGGTTCTTTTGTGGAGTGGCTTCTCATCGTGGCCATCTAGCTGTTGTGTGTGCTGACAACCGTGAGTGTGATACTTCCTTTGTCACCGTCGTTGTCTCCATTCCCCATGCGTCACGAATGTGTTCCTGCCTTTCCCTTGGGATGAGCTACAGCTGGGTAACTCGGTCAAGCGGCTGCATGACAGCTCCCACGAGCTCGTGGAAACTCATGCCTCCTCTTCGCACGCGGCGCTGTCAGCCGCGAAGAAGGCGTCGACGGCGCTGGGTGCGGGCGCCATGCCATCGTCGTCCAAGGTCTACTTTTTGCTGTTGGTCGAGATGGCGGGGCTCTGTGGGTTTGCGCTGTTCCGCCGGCGGCGCTCGCGGGTCAAGTACTCTGCCAAACTCTACTGAGCCACTTTTTCCTCCAGTTTGCCTTGCTCCTCTCCTTTCCCGTGTTGCTCACGGCCCCCTTCTTCCCCGAAAAACGCATTGCATAATGCCAACCTGCCTGTCCAAACGGGCTCGTTGTGGGTCCAGCTGCGCTCGCGAGTTGTACTCCTACTCGCGTTTTCAAGAGCCCTTGAGCCCTGGCGGCCTTCCTGGACAGGGAGCCAGGACCTAGACCTCGCCGCGCGAACAGAAGTTCTCGCGCACCCGCGCACTCCCCAGCAGGAATCAACGCCGCCTCTGGCGTGCCATCAGGTCGTCATTCTCCGTGCGGGCATGTCCGAGCGCAACTACGTCTGCCACCAGTGAACACACCTCTCGTTACGCTTGCTGCTTTGCCCAGGCGTTCATTGCCGCCTCCTCCCGCTGCTCCTTTTCTTGCTTGCGCTGCCGTGCCGCCCATACCGCCGCCCACGCCGCCGCCTCTGCCGCCTCGTCCAGCCCGTTGACTGGCTTGATCGGCACCGCCGGGGCGCCCGCAACGACCACGTTGGGCGGCACGTCACGCGTGACCACGCTGCCCGCCCCAATGACCGAGTGGTCTCCGATGGTGACGCCCGGATTAACAATTGACCGGCCACCCACCCAGACCCCGTTCCCAAGCGTAATGGGGAAGGCAAACTCCCGGCCTGCGTCGCGGTCAGTTGGGCTCGTGGGGTGTGTGGCGGCGTAGAGTTGAACGCCGGGACCGAGGAGGACATTGTCTCCAATCGTGATTTTGGCGCAGTCGAGGATTACCTGTGGGCAGACGAGAGCAAGCCGGTGCTCGGCAGTCGATACAACACCGTACAGAAAAAAGGAGAGGCGACGGAGAACAAGCAAAACCTCTGCCCTGCACAAATAGGGTGCCCAAGTCAGAGCGAGTGCAAAGCGAGGAGGCCTGCGCCTCAGACAGCTACCCCAACAAGGGCGAGCGCAAGAGTTGGACAAAGAGCATGCGCAAGTAGACAGCGGGGGCCAGGCAGGTCCGCACGTACGCAGTCAAAATTGCAGTAGAAGTTGTCCCCAATGAACACGTTGCGGCCATAGTCCACGCGTAGCGGCGGCGTGACGCTGTGGACAAGCAAAGCCACGCACGCCAACCAGCCGACACACGATAGACCACAGAAAGAGCATGACCAGCAGCACGCCCAGAGGGCCCGTTGGGAACGACCACAACGACCAAGCGGCGAGCTTGCCGGACCCCGTGGCACCGTCAGAAGCTGGACAAAATGAGAGTGCACCCAGGCCCGGCACACCCCAGCCCTTTCGCCGCCGCCATCGACGTGACCGGCCACCCCTCGACGCCGCCCCACAAGGGGCGCCCCCCCCCAAGACGCGGCCAACCGACGCCGCGCGACGTACATGCACGTGTGGCCGACCTTGCCAAACAGGCGCGCCTGGATACGCTCCCGCCCCGCCGCGTCGTGCGGGTCGGCGGCGGCCAGCGCCGCGCACGCCGCCGCCGCGTCGGCGCGGAGACGCACCAGCTCCGGGTCCGCGCAACAGTAGAAGTCCCCCGACACCATCTACGGACAGTCGGCGGTCGTCCAGCGCGGCGGAGCAGACCCCCCCTCATTGACAAGCACAGCAGCAGGCGGCAGGGCCGCCCCCCCCCCATCCCCCGCCCCATCCGACCAGACCCAACCCAATTTCGCAGCCAAGAGGGTAGACAGGCAGGACACCCACCCCACAGGAGCGGCTCGCGTTAGTACGCCACGAAAGTGCTAGCACGCACACGGGCGCCGCGGTCTGCCCTGGCCACCGCGCGGACAGATATTGGGGACCCATCCAGACAAACCGCGCCCGGGTGGCCCGCTCGGCACCCCCGCCGCGCGCGTGCCCCCCACCCAACGTCAACGGCCGAGGCCAAACACGGCCAGTGGCACCCGCCCGGGGAGGGATGGCCGCCGCGGCGGCCGGCCCCACCAACGCACCCGTTCCAGCTGGGAGCGCGTGTCCCCGGCGGCGGCCCCATTCCCAGCCCCCGCGCCGTCGGTCACCGGATCGGCCATCGTGGCAGGGGTAGCGGAGCGTCTGTCTCGAGCAGCGGCGGTCCGGCAGACACAAAGGCGCCACCAAACAGGGACGCCTTGTGCAGGGCAGGCCGTCACCCGCTTGCACCGGCTGGCCAGCCAGACGCCCAAAACAACGGACACGCAATCGACAGCAGCAGCCCGGCGCGCTCCCCCGGCAGCCGCGGCCGACCACCTTTAACTGTAGCTAGCAGGCACCCGCGCTGGCACAGGCGCGGCGCTGCATGCCAAGCTGGCTGGACCCAGTCGCTCGCGCCGCCCAGGCCATCGCTGGGGGCCATCATCCGCTGTGCAGCAGTCGACGATGGAGCTCAGTGCAGAGCCTTCGGAGACATAGCCCCCCCGCTCAAGTTAAGGGGGGGGCTATGTCCAGTGCACCCAGACCGTTGACATCCGCGGAGTCTGAGAGTTGATGAAGTACCGGCCGCCGACGGGCACACGGTTGCATTGGGACGAGCGGCTGCGCTGCAGGCAGCTGGCGCTCGTCGCCGCCGTGTTGCTCCTCCTTCCTGCTTTTCCCATGCTTTCCGCGGCCATGGCCGCGGGCTGACGCTCTCGAGGCGCCCACGGCAGGGAAGGGGCACAAGCACCTCACCCGTCCGCGGCAGTCACGGTGACCGGGACGCTGCGCCGGCGGACCGTCGTCACGGGCCAACGGCGCACAGCACACACGTGCGCGGTCCGTCGGGGCCCGGCACCCGCGGGTGGTCCGGGGGGGCGGCTCGCCGGCCGCGCCCTGCCGGCCGCCGCGCAGCCGCCCCCACCCCGAGCGCGCCCGCGGCGTGCCCACGCCCAGCGGCGGAGCAACCCCATAGGGGCGCGGGCGGCCTGCCGGCCGGCGCCGACGTCCACGCGTGTTCCGGCTCCCAGGCGCGGGGCAGCCGCGGCCGGCGCGCCATCCCCCCTGCGGCCGCCATGCGGCGGCGCTCGCGGCGCCCGCGCGGGGCCGCCACCGTCGCCGCCACCGCCGCCGCCCCCGGTATCGCTGCCGCCACGGCGGTGTCGCGCGCCGCGGCGATGGCAGTGGTGGTGGTGACGGCGGCGACCACGGCAGCGGTGGCAGTGACGGTGGCGGCGGCGGCGGCGGCGGCGGCGGCGGCGGGGGTGGCGGCGGCCGGCGGGGCGGCCCCCCCCCCCCTTTTGCCCCCCCGCCAGCGGCTCGACGGCTTTGACCTGGCCACCGTGCCCGTCTTTGTGCGCGCCGCGATGGCAGGTGGCCTCCTCGCCCCCCGTCCGCTGGTGCGGGTCCCCCCCCCCCCCTCGCTTCCCTGCTGCGCGGCCGCCGCCGCTGGTCCCCCCTGATCATCAATGGCGCCGCGCTGGCTGACACGCCCGCGTCGGCCTTTTCCGCGCGCCTCTTCCGCGCGGCCAACGTGACGGACCCGGCGGCGCCCGCGGACGCCCTCGAGTTTGTCTGTGGCGGCAGCCTCATCACCCCGCGCCACGTCCTCACCGCCGGCCACTGCACCGCCGGCGGGCCGCTGGCGGTCGTTGGCGTCGGCTCCCCGTCGCTGTCGGGCGGCCGCGCCTTCCGCGTCGCCGCCATCCGGGTGCATCCGCAGGGGGCGGCGACCGGCTGGGCCGCTGCCGACCTGGCGGTGGTGGAGTTTGCGGCCGCCGGCGGCGCGGCGGGCCTCGCCGCTGCGGGCGCCGCGACCGTTGGCGTCAGCGGCGAGCGCGGCGGGCCCGCGGCGGGGCTGGTGGGGGAGGTGGCGGGCTGGGGCGCGGTCGACGAGAGTGGGGGCGGGACGCCAGGCGGGTGGGACTCGGCGGGCGTAGCGTACGCGGACGTCCTCCGCACAACCCGCGTGCTGGTGCTGGACCGAGGGCGTTGCCAGCGGTGGCATGAGAGCGTGGGGCTCCCGCTGCAACCGCACGTGTTTTGTACGGCGGGGTATGGGCGGCCGTGTCAAGGTACGTTGCAGGGGGAGGGGGGGGGGGGACGGGGGGGCAGGGGGTTTTGGAAGTGCGGACTTTCATGCGCAATGGCCGTGTGCTCCCGGGTCTGGTGGGTTGTCCTTGGGGGCGGGGGCCCTTGTCGCAACGGCTCGAGGCCGCTGAGGTAGCTGGGGCTCGTAGGTGGGGCCCTCTTTGGACGACCTCCCAGTCGTGCGGTGTTGACCCCGCTGACACGGCCGCTGCTCCGCTGGTCCCCGGCTGTGGCCCCCTCGTATCTCTGGCCCGCCTTTACCCCACCTCACCCTCCTTTCACCATCCCGTGCCTCGGGGTCGCCCCACAGGCGACAGTGGACACGGCATGTACCGCGTTCCCGCCGGGTCACGCCTCTCGATGGACTCCGCCCAAGACGGGCAGCCGCAGAGCATTGTGTACGGGCCGCGGCCGCCGCCGTCCCCGTCGCCGTCGCCACGGCCGACGCGGCCACCGCAGCCGGCACGCAAGCCGACGCCACCGCCACCACCGCCGCGGACGGCGGGGCCCACGCCGACGCCCCGACGCCCGCGGCCGACGCCCCGCCCGCGGGCCGCGCCGCAGCAGAGCGCCAAGCCCCGTCCGACTCGCAAGCCGGTGACGACCCGTCCGCCCACTCGGGCGGCGGCGGCGGCGGCGAAGAAGCCACCCGCCCGCACGCCTCCCCGCACGCCCCGACGCACCCCCTCACCCATTCCCCGCCGTCCTAGCCGTCCCGCTGCTCGGCCCACTCCGCAACCCACTCCCCGGCCCACCCCCCGACCCGCCCCCCGGCCCGCCCGTCGGCCCACTCCTCGGCCCGCCCCCCGGCCCACCCCCCGGTCGACACGCTCCCCCCCCCCCGCTCTCCTGCACATCACTGGTGTCGTTCATGGCGGTGCGGCGCCGGCGGGCCGCCCGTGCGACGTCACCTACCCGGCGCAGTTTACGACGGTGGCTCCCTACCTGGAGTGGATACAGGCGGTGGTCAAGCCAGAGCGGCTGGTGGTGGGGTGAAAATTGCCGACCGAGAGTGGGGGGGGGGGGATTAGGTCAGCGGAAACCTCTAACTGAATAGTCTTCTCGATCGGCAGAGAGACAACAACCACCGGCACCTTCAAGTCACCAAGTCACACCACACCACACGCTCGCTGTGCATGTCGTACGTCAAGCATCCCGCCCATGAAGCCGTTTCAGAAGCAGCAACAGTCCCCCACATGGCCAACCGCACTCCCAGAAGGACGAGACGAGAAAGGATGCGGAGGCGACTCCATACGCCACGGTCAGGGGAGAGGAGATTAGTGGGCCGAGCGAGCAAGGCCACGCCCATGCCCAGGTACGGAGTCCTATGCCTGGCCATAAGGCGGCGGTGCGTGCTCGTCATTACGCCCTCGGCCAGCGACCAGTGTTCGCCTTGTACCTCCACATGTGCGCGGAAGCACCAGTCGTAGAGGACGTGAACGAGTAGGATGCGCACGCAATTCATGATGGTGGCACGAGCTGGCAACCACCCGCACCATCTGATGACAAGAGAGCCACACGCTCAGTGTGAAGGAATAAGCATAGTCGTTCCGCCAACTCATGCGGAAATGGGCACAACACGAATACTAGTACACGTCTACTGCATCCCACACACACACAGCCAAACATGTGGCAACGAGCACATCACCAACCGATATCACCTGTCTACCACACCGACCTACCCCCACCAAGGTACCAGGCCGTACAAGAAGCAGAGCGGCCCAGCCATCGGTAACACCATGCGAGCGGAGCACCCAAACCAAGCCTCAGACGTTAGCAACCCAAGCGGTCAAAGTGTCCACCGCCAGATACACACATGTGCGCGTAACGGTCGGTCACCACAAAGCGCGCACTCGTCAGAAGCCTCAGGGTGTCCGCAAAGTGCTTGCATGCTTGCGCGTCCCCCCGAGAGGGTCGGCCGCACCAGCCATAAAAAGTCCCTAATCTACTATATGTTGTGGTTTGCGAATTCATCAGTGGCAGGCGCACCCGGCAAACGAGGGCAGTGTGCAGCAGCAACCGCTGCGCAGACGGCGGGAAGGTCACCGCGGCCGCGCACACGGTCGACGAAAGAGAACATAGAGGCCAAAGTTGGGGAGCACACCGGGACACGTACCGTCACCAAACAAAAGGACGGCGAGTACAAAACGCTCACACGACAACCAGGCACCGCGCCTCAACATGGAGGTACATGGGGAGCAAACTGGTCCGAGTGAGGGGAGAGCGAGCGGCACGCCATGCACTGCGTCATCTTCGACGGGATGTCGGCGACATTGGTGCGACCTTGATCACGACTCTAACCGCGTTCACACCCGCCGGTTGGGCAACCGAAGTGATCCGCGGCCCCGCCGATTGGATCAAGCGGTTGTTCCGATCGAGAGGAGTGACATCCAACTACTTTAGCAACTCCCCCACCGTGGGTAGCCCCCCATCCTCGCATCGCTCTCGTCGCCATCGGTGCACCCGCAGCATTTTTCGCATCGAACTTTCAATGTCTCGGGCCTCTCGGCGGGGGTGTCTGGGGTGGAGGTGGCGCCGCCCTAGACATGTGACACGGATGGCGCTTGCACCGACGCGGGCGCCGGCGAGGACCCGCCGGCGAGGGGAGGAGAGGGTGTGGCGGCTGCGACACCCCCGTCGGCCGTCCCCGCTGGGACATCGTACATCTCATACCTGCCCGCGTCGTCGGCCGCAGGTGCGGGTGTGAGGGCGGATGGGGAGGACAAGGTCCAAGGCGGGGCGGGCGCGGGGCTGGTCGTGGGCTCGCCCCTGCCGGTGGTCCCCGCTGGCGAGATGCTGGCCGCCGCTGCCGCGTCGGGCGTCGAGTGTACCGCCCTATCGAGCGACGCCGCGAGCTCCTGTTTCGGGGGCGCCTTTGCGGCGGCCATGAATACCCTGCGGGCGGCCTCGTCCCGGCCGCCCGTGGCGTACAATCGCCGCGTGTCAGCGCTTGCCACCGCCTGGTCGCGCACCGTCCGTGAGCTGGGAACGCTCCAGCACTCAGACCTGTCCCAGCAACTTGGCCCGGCGGGTACGTACGTGTCAGGCCAGAACCTGGCGCTCGCGCCCGCCTCGGTTGCTGACCCCGTGGCGGCGTCTATGGGTGCGTGGGCGGCGCAGCCAGGCAACCGGGGGCTACTGCTTGGGGGCGCCACCCACGTGGGGGTGGGGGTGGTCAAGGACGACGACGGCCGCTGGTGGGTGAGCCTTTTTTTCGCCACCTGCTTTGAGTCGGACCCGTCCGCCTGCCCGGCTGACGAGGCGCCCGCCGGCGGTGGTGGTGGCAGTGGCGGCGGCCGCGGCGGCGGCAGTGGTGGTGGCGACGTGTCGTTCGACCCCGACTTTGAGCAGCCTTGGCTGGCCATGTGCAAGGTGAGCATGTGCACGCGCGGCGGTGGGGAGCGGGCGTGCTGGTTTGTGGGCGAGACCACCTTCGCGGACTTTGCGTCGCGCATATGGGTGCGGCGACCGGTTTTGCGAGGCGGACGTCCCACCGGCGCCTGTGTGTGGGAGCAACGGCGTCACGTACGATACCGAGTGCCTGGCTGATGTGGCCAGCTGCCAGCAGGGCTTTGCGTTTACGATTGCCAAGTTGGGTGCGTGCTGAGCAGCCGGTACGGTGGGGGGGGCGGGGGGGGGGAAGAAGCGACGGTCATGAAGTCCCCATGTAACTGTCGATTGGGGAGTGATCTGGCGGTTGGCTTGGCGTGTTTGTTTTCCCGTGTTCTTGTTGCTCGGCAGGGCAATGCCGATGGGTGGGTGCGCTCCCCGCCGTTTCCCTCGTATCGCTCGCCCTCCGCGCCTGGGGTGCTTGCCTCGCTCCAGTGGGCGCCGAGCTCATCGCAGACAGCGTCGCCACGAACTGCTCTGACGCTGCGCCGCAGCTGCCAGCGCGCCGCTCGCACGACCTGAACTGCCGCACAGTCTATGGACCGAGACTGCCACTGTATTGATGGATCCCGCTAATTTGAATTTGAAATCCAAAGGGATGCGCGGGCGGATGGGCAGCCAGGCAGAGCACTTGGCTACGTGTCAACAACACATGGCTATTATTGACCTCTTCCCGGCTCGCTTGCCCGGCAGTCGCCCGCGATGCGACGCATGCGCGCGCACCCTGTATCACAAGTACGTACGCGCCGCGCCGGCTGACCGGACAGTACGCAGGGCAGCGGCATAGGCCAAGCGGGCGCCCACCGACATCAAAACGCCCCCCGTCGGTGGCGAAAAAAGTCGCGCAACACGTCCACGGCGCCCTCCTCTAACACCAGCTCCCCGTGGCACGGGATCACGCGGCGGGGCGCCCAGCGGACGAGCGCGGCCGCCTCAGCGCGCCACGTGGCCTTGGCACCCCACGCCAGAGCGCTGTGCAGCGGGATGGCCACGGTGCGGAGGTACCAGAAGAACAGGCGCGCGCCCAGCGGGAAGCCCTCGGGCGGCGGCGGTGGGATGCGGAAGAAGGCGTCGGAAATAACCAGCGTTGCTGACGGGTGATGGAAAAAAACAACCTCCTGGAAGCCCCGCTCCGCGCCAAGGAATACCCAGCTCAGAACCCCTGGCACCAGCATCCCGGTCGGGACAGCAGCACCGGCGTCCGCGCGAGTGTCGACAGACGCCGTGGAATCCCCTTCCCCAGGCACCGCTGCAGCATTCATCGCCGAGCCGCCCAGCTCCGTCGCGTCAGATAGGCTGGCCAGACGCTGGCGCGCGCCCGGGAAAGCCACGCACGTGGCGGCGGGAAAGACGGCCCGCCACTGCTCGGCAAACGCCACGTGGTGACCTGTCGGCACAGCCAGGAAGCGAACAGGACCCAGCGCGGCAAGAGCTGCACGTAAAGCCACCGTGAGCAGCACAGGAGAGTGCACAAACAGACCGCCATCGGGCAAGCGGATGACGGTGCAGCGGGCACCAAAGTCGGTACCGTATCCCTCGACTGTCAATCGAGCCAAGCTCCATCCACGGCAGAATGTTGGCACAATGAAAACACAGCACGTAGCACAAGCACCATGATGGTTCAGAGCCAAGTCGGGAAAACAATGTAGAAGTTTTCCAAAGAAGTGGCAACAGTGCAGACGCTATAGCCTGACACCCGACAGAGAGACGGAGAAGGAAGGGGCGAGCGAGCAGGGGCGGTGAGGCGCCCCCTCCGCACACCAAGCGGCACCACAGCCGTCCCCCCACGGCCTCGACGTCACACACTCCCTTCCCTCCCGAAAACGAGCGAATCCGTAAGACGTACAAGTCCGCTCCGCAAGCCACACTTCCTCCCCCATAGGTTTCAGCAGGTCGTACGGCTCTTGGCGCCACGGAGGATGACGATGACACACCGCGGCCAGGGGGGGATAGGTGCTACCGGCGCGTCTTCTTCAACCGCAGTGTCCCCGGTGGCGGTGGGCTCGTCACCAACGGATGGCGGCACCACGCCGCCACCCCCCGCAGCAGCTCCGTCGCTGGACATGGTGAAACGCGTCACAAGGCCTGAAAACGAGTGTAGACTCGCGTATGCAGACGGCGGCATCAACAAAACATGCGTGCATGTAGCGGAAAGAGGGAACAGCAGTGCACTCGTGACTAGAGTCCTGTTCCGACCATGCCCACATCGAGCTCGCCACGTAAATACCGAAACTCCGTTTCAAAATCCATTCTGATTATTCATTGCAGAAAAAGAAATGTTCGTGCAAAATAATTGCACGTGCAAGTTTACGGCTGATGGGGTCTTCAGATATCATCTTGGCCATTGAACCCACGACATTCTGTGTGTAAGACAGACGCTCTAACCACTGAGCTACAACCGCCCTGTGCGCTGAGTGCGATGAGTGCAGCATAATAAAATCAATCAATTGCGTTGGGCAATGCACGTGCTTGTGTCTGATGACGACAGCGCTTCGGGTGCAGTGAACCAAGACGGCGTGGTGGGCTTCAAACAGGATGTGTCCCCACATGCTCTTTCACTTGTTTCATGTACGTGTTTCGTCTTGGCTCTCCGGTTCTGCTCCTCTTTCTTGAGTATCTCTCAGGTGTCAAGTGGTGCTGGTCTCAGCCGGGAAAACAGGAGAGCCAGCGACGGCAGCGGTGGCGTAGGGTTGCTATCCAACTCGTCCGTTGCCGCCCGCTCTCTCCTTGGTCAAGGTTCCGATGGAGGCACACCATCCGATGGCTTCCCCTCCGCCTCCGACGACGCCTTGCGACAGTGCTCCTTTCCATCTCTCGCCTCTTGGGCTGCCTGCCCTGCTGACGCCGCAGTTGTGGAACGGAAAGAGAAACGTGGCACTGCTGTCACTATCGTCGCATTCGGCAATTTATCTTTCAGTGAAACACGAACGCACCAAAAAGAAAGTCGGCAGAGGCTCTTTTCAGCACATATTGAAACAATGTCTGAGCCGCGAGCTGGATCGACCTCCACGGCTGGCCTCGGCTGAGGATGTGACGTGGGGAGTGGCCCCTCTCCCGCCATCGCCGTCAGCTCCTTTTCCGCCTTCGTCCCGTTCGCGACTGGTGGGGGCACCTCGCCTCGCTTGTCGGTGCGGTCGTGACGACCAAGTCGTGGCAGCGCGCGCAGCTGGGTGACCGAGGTACGTCCCGCTGGCGGCTGTCGACGATTGCTGGGGTGCCCGCTTTGCCTCTCCAGCCCGTGCATTTGCCCCTCCCCGACCGCCGCTCCCGTCCCTCTCATGGGCCTGCCCGAGATCCTTCCCGTTGCGGCATTTGCCGCGACGGGCACACCGCTTCTCTCCTCTGTCGCGTCATGGGCAGGCTGCTCTCGGTGGCCACAAGCGACGGCTCTGGGCTGCGGCCGGCCGCCGGTTGCCAGCCGGCGGACGTCCCCACGGGCCGTGTACGTGGCGACCATGGCCCACGGGGGTGGCGGCCTGGCGGGCGACGTACCGAGGCGCCGGCCGGGCGCGCAAGGAGGGGGGAGAGCGGCAAGCGGCGACGGCGACGATGGGAGGCCACACCCCGACCAGCTGGGGCCGCTGGGCACAACGGCGGCGGCGGCAGCGGCGACAGCGGCAGCCTCCTTCCCGGCGGCACCCAGGACTGCCACGACGGCAGCTGCGGCGGCGCTGCGGGCGGCGGCGACGTCTCCGTCTCGCTCCTCACGGCCAGGGCGGCGTCAGCCCAACCAGGCAGTGCCGTGCCGCAACTCGCGCAAGGCCAAGCCTGCCGACAAGAAGCGACGTCGGGTGGCAGGCAAGGGCAACACCGCCCCCCCCGCGTGGGCGTCCCCCCCCCCAGCGCCCCCCCGGCGCCGTTGTCACCTGACGTTGTGGGCAGCGCCCGCGCTGCGGCGGCGGGGACCGCGGCTGGGGACCCGTGGGGCGACGCCGACGACGACTTTCTCCCCGCCTCCGTCCTTGACTGCTGCGTCAAGCTGTACGTGACGCACTCGGTTCCCAACTACTCGCTGCCGTGGCAGAAGCTACGTCAATGCACGAGCACGTCATCGGGTTTTGTGGTGGCTGCGCCCGAAGGGGGAGACGCTGACGGGCCCAGCCGAGTGATCCTGACCAATGCCCACTGTGTCGCGCACGCTGTGTCGGTGCTGGTCCGCAAGCGGGGGGGGGACACCAAGTACGCGGCGTCGGTTGCGTCTGTGGGGAACGAGTGCGACTTGGCCATCCTGGTTGTGGAGGACGAACGGTTTTGGGGGGCAGAGGATGGCGGCGGGGAGGGGGAGGGCGCAGACGGTGCGGGCGCGTCAGTGGCTGGCACCCGCCGGCCGCCGGCAGTCAAGGATGGTGCTGGTGGCGGCGGCCTGCAGCATTCGGAGGCCATGGCATTCGGTGGGCTGGTGTTTGGTCCCCTGCCCCGACTGCAGGATTCCGTCGTTGTCGTTGGGTACCCCCTCGGCGGGGAGAACCTGGCGATCACTTCCGGGGTTGTCTCGCGCATTGAGATGGCCAGTTACGCGCATGGCAATGCGGAGCTTCCCACGGTTCAAGTTGACGCCGCCATCAACTCGGGCAGCAGCGGCGGGCCGGTCTTTGCGGAAGACAACACGTGTGTTGGGGTAGCCTTTCAAAGCCTGTCATCGGCCGACGCCGAGGCGGTGGGGTGGATCATCCCGTCAGCGGTGGTCCACCATTTCCTCGTCGACTATGGGCGCAACCGTCGCTACACGGGCTTCCCGACGGCGGGCTTCACGTGGCAGCAGCTGGAGAGCGCCGCGATGCGGGCGGCGGCGGGGGTGGGGCCCGCCGCCCAGGGGGGCGCCAGTGGCGTTGGCGCCGGCGTGGGCGTACTGATCAAGCGCGTCGACGCGTGTGGGGACGTGGCGCGGGTGCTCAGGCGGGGCGACATCCTGACGGCCATTGACGGGGTAACCGTGTCGTCGGCGGGGACGGTGCCGTTTCGGCGGGGAGAGCGCATCCACTTTTCCTACCTCATTGCGGGAAAAATGGTGGGCGACGAAGTGAGCCTGAGCATCTGCCGACCAGTGGCCGCGGGGGGAGGCGGGGACAAGGGGGCACCGGCTGCTGCCCAGGCGCTACCATCTGCCAACGGGGAGGTGGCGGACGCGGCAGGCAGCCCTACGCCTCGCGACGCGGAGGCGACCGGGGCGGGCGACGGTCTGGCCCCCGCTGCTGTGGCGCCCACGTCGGGCTCTTCGCTGACCCCTGGCACCCCCGCCGTGCTGCCCCTTCCCGTCCCTGCAGCCACCACCACCTCGCTCACGGTCACGTACGCGCTGCCGTCCATGGCGGCTGGCCGGCTGGTGCCCGTCCACGACCTCACCCCCGCCCCCCCCTTCCTTGTCGTCGGCGGCCTCGTCTTTTTCGCGCTCACGCAGCCCTACCTGGAGGCGGAATTTGGGGAGGACTGGCGCCTCGACGCGCCCGTCGGCCTCGTCTACCGCGCCCAGTTTGGGGGCAAGACCGCGCCCGACGATCAGGTGGTGGTGCTGGCGCAGGTGCTGAGCCACCCGCTCAACCGGGGGTACGAGCACCTAAACGAAACGCTGCCGGCGGCGCTGCTGTCCATTGACGGCGTGCCGGTGACCAACTTGCGGCAAGCCGCCGCGGCGCTAGCCAGCGGCGGCGGCGGCGGCGGCGGCACGGCCGCGGCCGAGTACATCCGCTTTGACCTTGAGGGCGACGTGACGGTGGTGCTGGAGCGGGCTGCGTCGGCGGCGCGGATGGGGGAGGTCCTCGACGCGCACGGCATCCCGCGGCCGCGGCCGGGCGACGACGCGGGCGGCCTGGGCGTGCTGCACAACTGGACGGACGCGGCGGCGGCGGCGGGCGGGGGGGGGGTGCCCGCCGCGGCGGGTGCCCCCGCCAGCGCCCCAGCAGACGCAGACGCGCCGGCGGCCGGCAAGCAGCCGCCACCCGCAGCGTAGCGTAGGCGGCGTGTAGTAGCACCGGGGGGGGGGGTGGGTCATTCGTTTTGGGTTTTTTTTTGGCCGTTGTTGCGTGGGTGGGGGTGTGTGCTTGCATGGACGAGCGCCGCCGCGGGCGCGCCGGGCACAGCGGGCGGTCGCCGCCACGCGGCCGCCCCCCGCCCAGCCGCCGGCCGCCGCCGTCACCGCCGCGCGCGACGCGGCCAGCCGTGGGCCAACGACGTGGCCGCCGCCGCCGCCGCCGCCGCCAAAGCTACCCCAGCCGCTGCCGCGTCGACCGGCGCCCCCGCCGCCGTAGCCTGCGCACAGGCGGCAGCAGCGGCAGCGGCAGCGGGCGTGCGGGGTACCCCCGCCCCCCCCTCGCCCTCCCACCTTTCCTCTCCCCCCCCCCGCCTATCGGCCAACCGGCCGCCGTCGGCGGCCAGCCGCGGCCGCCGCGGCAGTGCGCGGGCCAGCCCAGCCGCGCCCGACCTCTCTGGCCGCGCCGCCGCCGCGGGCGCCGCCGCCGCCCCCCCCCCCCGGTCCTCCCCGCCCCCCACCAGCCGCCCGCTGCCGCCAGGCACACCCAACCCCGGTCGCCACCTATCCTGCCCAACCCCCAACCTCACCGCCCCCCCCCTGCCCCCCCCCCTTCCCTGCCCGTCGACCCGCTGCCGCTCGCACCACCACCCCCACCCAACCCGCCCACCCACCCCCCACCGTCTCACAGCGCCAGCGAGGCGAGGAGCGTGGCGAGCTCAGCCGCCGCCCCCGCCGCCCCCCCGCCCCCCTCCGCGGGCGGCGGCACGTCGAGGAGCGCCACCGCGCGGGCGACCACCCGCAGCCGGTGCGCGGCGTAGGCCGACGCGGGCGGGAGCCGCAGCAGGCGCTCCCGCTCGGCGGCCAGCACCAAACGCAGCGTGGGGGGGGGGGGGGGGGGGGAGGGGCGGCCGCCGCCGCGGCTGCCGCGGCTGGGGCCGACGTTGCCGATGCAGACGCGGCAGCGGCGGCGGCTGCCTCGTCGGTGGTGGCCATGGGGGAAGCAGGGGGGGGGGGTGAGAGCCACGCGCGTCGATGGGGAGGCCGCAACGGGATAGGGGGGAGGGGACGGCGGGCCGGTGGCAAGGGAGCAAGGGCAGGGCGAGGGACGAGCGTCGGGTGAAAGGGGAACGTTGAGCCCAACGTCAGCGGCACGCTGCTGGCGGCCAATTGATCTGTCGCCGCCTTGCTGTCTTCGCGGTACAGTAGAGTTTTTCCAGGTGCGCGACAACAGAGAAAGTGTTGGACGGCCCCGCACCCGCCGCCCTCTGGCAGTGCAGATGTACGAAGGACCTACGCGCTGCGTCGCTGTCTGCCTGCCACACAACCCGTCATGCGGCGCAGGCGGTGCAGGGGCGGCAGGCAGGGGTGTGGAAGCAATAGCACAGAAAAGAAAAAAAACAGACCAGAGAACAGCACGGGGCCCAAACGCAAGCAAGCCTGTCGGTGCCGGCAGCGCGACGGCGGCACGGGCGGGGTCGCTCACGCGGCGCCGTGGACGGGCACCCCCCCCCCGCCCCCCCCCCCCCCACCGTGCCCACCTCCCGCGGCCGCGCGGCGCGCTCCCGCACCGCCGCGGCGATGACGTGGCGCCCCTCGGGCCACCCCCGCGCCGCCGCCGCGCCCGCCGCCGCCTCCGCGTCGCCGCCGGCGAGCACCAGCGCCCGCACGACCGGCGCGTGGCGGCCGAGGACGGCCGCGGTGAGCGCGCCGCCGCCGGCGGCGGCCACGTCCGCGCCCGCGTCGAGCAGCGCGGCCACGTTGGCCAGCCGCCCCGCGGCGGCGGCGTTGCCCAACGCCAGCTCCCCGCCGGGCTCACCCACCCGCCCGCCCGCGCCCGTGTCGAGGAGCTCCCGCAGCAGCGGCGCGTCGACGGTGGCGGCGGCGTAGCGGAGGCCAAACGCGCGCGTGCCGGGCGCGCCGAGCGCGCCGTATAGCAGCAGCGCGCGGACGACGCGGGCGTCGCCGCGGCCGGTCGCCGCGGCGAGCGCCTCGACCTGCTCCACCTCGGTCGAGTGGGCCTTGTAGTGGCCGCCAATAAAGGACGCCGACCACAGCGTGTCCCTGATGCGCCGGTTGAGGCGGAAAAAGGGGCGCAGGTGCTTGCGCGGCGTCGCGAGCGCAATTAGAATGACAATGTCATCGGGGAGGGGGGGGAGGACGCCCGAGGGGGGGGGGAGGGGGGGGGTGGTGGCCATGGTGGTGGCCGCCGTGCGGTCGGCTTGGATGCAGAAGAATGCGGTGCGTCGTGGGCGGGGGGGAAGTGGGCTAGGGGCACGTGGCGGAGGAGGCACGGGTGGGGGCGGCAGAGACGCCCAGGTCGTGCTGATGGGCGATGATGGATGGGGATGGAGGGGTAGCAAGCTGTCTGGCTGCAGTGGCGACGGGTCCACCTGCTCTTGACGGCATTCCTCACACAACCCAGCGCTCCCGTAGGCCTCGCTGCGCGCGTGGGCAGCAAGAGGGTGCGCGCCTTGTGGGGCGCAGCACAGTGACAGTGAGGAGGCGCGCCCCCTCCCACGCGACAGCAGAGACAGCGAGGACTGCGCGACACAGCGAGGGCAGCGTGAGACAACTCGGGTGCGGCGCGACGGCGACCGATTGAGCGTCCTTGCAAACCGAAAATCATGGTCGAAAATCTGATGACGTCACAATCGTGGCGACAACAGCCAATGAGAAGGCTCTCTCTATGAAAGTCTATGGTACCCGATATGTTTGGGTGCAGATCGAGTGCGATACCTTTGAAAAAGAGGGTGGGATGGTCCAAAGCACGTGTCGACGAGCTGCACGTGGCACTTTTTGACCAGCGCCGACCGCCCCGCCAACGACCGCGGCGATGCGGCGCTGCCGCGCCGACGACCGCGGCGATGCGGTGTACCGCCGCGCCCGCTTCCCCCCCCCCCTACCCCGCGGGCCACCGCCGGCCGCTGCCGTTGGCGGCCACCTCTGGGCCGCCGCGGCGCCGCCCGTGTGCATGCTCGCCGCCCTGCGTTGCCCGCCGCTCCGCCGCGTCCACCGCCGCGCCCTCCCCGCCGCCGCCGCGGCGGCGCGGGCGGCGCGGCGCACCATGGCGCCGCCGCCGCCGCCGCCGCCGCCGCCGCCGCCGCTGCCGTCGCCGTCGACGCCGCCGCCGCTGCCGCCGCCGCCGCCGCTGCCGCCGACCACGCCGCCGCCGCTGCCGCCGTCGACGCTGCCGGCGGGCGGTCCGCCGCTCCCCCCCCCCCCTCGCCGCCGGCCGTCGCGCCGCCGGCGCCCCGCGGGTGGTCCGCCCCCGCCGCCCGCGCGCGCCTCGGCGCGCTCCCGCCCGCCGCGCTGCTCGCCGCCGCCGTCGACGCGGAGCGGCGGGCGGCGGCGGCAGAGGCGGCGGCGGCGGCCGCCGCGGCGGCGGCCACGGCGGCGGCGGCGGCGGCGGCGCCAGCGGCGTCCGCGTCGGTGGCGGGGGCATTGGCGGCGGCCAAAGCGGCGGATACAGCAGCGGCGGCGGTGGGGGGGGGGGGAGCGGCGACGGCGGTGGCCGCCGCCGCCGCCGCCGTGGGGGGTCTGCCCCCGACGCCGCGGCGTCAACGGCGGCAGCGGTGGCGGGGGCGACGGCGCGGGCGGCGGGCCCTTCCCTCCCCCCCCCCCCCCCCCCGCCGTCGTGTCCCCCCCGCCCTTCCCCACCCGCCTCGTGGCGCTGCGCGTCGCGTACGACGGCGGCGCGTACCGCGGGCTGGCGGCGCAGACGGGCGTCGAGGCCACCGTCGAGGCGCACCTGTTCCGCGCGCTCGGCCGCACCCGCCTCGTTGCGGGCCTCGTCGAGGCCGCCGTCGGCGCCGACGGGGGGGGGGCGCTGCCGCACCTCCGCGCCGCCGCGTACGCACGCGCGGGGCGGACGGACAAGGGCGTCAGCGCCACGTGCCAGGTGCTGTCGCTGCGCCTGCGGTGCGCGGCGCCGCGCGCCGGGGGGGGGGGGAGTGACGGCGGCGGCGGCGGTGGTGGTGGTGGTGGTGGTGGCGGCGGCGGTGGTGGTGGTGGTGGCGGCGGCGGCGGCGGCGGTGGCGGCGGCGGCGGTGGCGGCGGCGGTGACGGCGTCCAGTGCAGCGGCGGCGGTGGCCAGCGCGGCGGCGCCGCGGGGGCGCCGTCGGGCGCGCCCGCCGCGGCGGCCGTAGGCGGCGTGGATCCGGGCGGCGGCGCGGCGGCGGCGGCACTGGGCGGCGCCGCCCCGCCGGCCGTGGCCGGCGCCGCCGCGGCGGCCGCCGCCCCGCCGGCGTCGCCGGTGGACCCGCCGGTCGCCCCCGCCGACGCGGCGGCGGAGCTCGATTACGTGCGCATGCTCAACAGCTGCCTGCCGGCCGACATCCGGGTGCTCGCGTGGGCGGCGGTGGTTGACCCGCCGGCGGCGGCGGCCGCCCCCGCCGCGGCCGCCGACGCGGCCGCCGACGCGGACGCGGACGCGGACGCAGACACAGACGCGGGCGGGGCGGACTCTCCCCCCCCCCCCCAGTGGACCGGCCCCGGCGGCACGACGCGCCGGTCGTCGGCGGCCCCGGCGGCGGCGGCCTCACCCCCCCGAGCTCCCCGCCGCGGCGCGGCCGCGCCTGCCTGGCCGCGCCGGCGCGCCGTTTAGCGCCCGCTTTGACGCCCTCCACCGCGCGTACAAGTACTTCTTCCTCGCCGGCGGGCTGGACGTGGCGGCCATGGCCGCCGCCGCCCGCTCGTTTGAGGGCGTCCACGACTATCGGCACTTTTGCAAGGCGGACACGACCAAGCCGCTGAATACGGTCCGCCGCGTGTACGAGGCGGCCGTCCGGCGGGCGTTTGTCGTGGGGGGGGACCGGGGGGGGGGGGGGGTCGCCGCCGCCGCCGCCGCCGTCACCGTGTCGGGCGCGCCGCCGCCGCCGCCGCCGACCGACGGCGCGACGCCCGACCCGCCGCGGGCGGCGGTGCCGTCGTCGGCGGCGGCCGCCGCCGCCGCCGCCGCCGCCCCGGTCGACCCGTATACGGTGATGGAGTTTTACGTGCGCGGGCAGGCCTTCCTGTGGCACCAGGTCCGCCACATGGTGGCGGTCCTCCTGGCCGTTGGCGCCCGCACCGAGGCCCCCGCCGTCGTCGGGGAGCTGCTCTCGTGCGCGCCCCCCTTTGACGGCGGCAAGCCGCTCTACCGGCCGGCGCCCGCGGCGCCGCTGGTGCTCGTTGACGTGGCCTACCCGGGCGCCTGCCTCGCGTGGGCGCCCGCCGCGGGCGCGGCCGCCGGCGGTGGCGGCGGCGGCGGGCGCGGCGGGGGGGGGGGGCGCCTCCGGTGGCTCGACGAGGCCGCGACGGGGGGGGTCGCCGCCGCCGCCGCGCGCGCCGCGGTCGCGCGGCAGCTGCTCGGCGCCGTCGAGGGGCTGCCCGTCGCGCCGCCGCCGGGGGGGGACTGGGGGGCGGGGCGCGCGGGGGGGGTCCGCCCGTGGGCCGCCGTCCGCCGCGGGCCGCCGCTGCTGCTCGAGCCGGCGGGGGGGGCGGGCGGGGGGGGGGTGCCGCTGCGCAAGCGGCCCAAGCAGAGTACGTTCCGGGGGGGGAGGGGGGGCCCGCGTCGGGCGGAGCGACGGCGGTCCACGCGGGAGGGGGACGCCGGCGTGGGGAGGGAGGCGAAGACGGCTGGGGCTGCGGGCGGGACGGGGGGGACGGCCCGGCGGCGGGGGGGGGTGCCGCCTTCCCGCCGCCGCCTCGCCGCCGCCGCCGCCGCCGCCGCGGCGGCGCCCCTCACCGCGGCCGCCGCCGCTGACCCGTGTCGGGCGGCCGCCCGCAGCGGCCGGTTGCCGGGCGTGGCGGGTGTGGGAATGGCGACTGACGCCGCTGCGTCGGTGCCTTTTGGTACGTGTGCCTTCTGGTGCCGCCGTGTCCGTTTCCCGGCCGTCGCTCGGTGTGGTGACCGCCTGACCCTCTCCCCCTTGTGCCCACCGCCGCGCTGGTTTCCCCTGGTTCCCGTCTCCCCTTCTGTCGCCGTCCTCCTCACCCTGTCCTTGACGCTGCCCCCCCCCCCTGCCTCTCCCCCCTCTTTCCCCACTACCCACCCACTCCGACCGGCCGGCCGGCCCACCGTGACCGCGCGTGCCGCCATTGCCCCACCCCCCCCCCCCCCCCGCACACAGCGACCATCGAGGAGCTGGTGCGCGCGGCCGACGCCAAGCGCCGCCGCCGCCGCGGCGACGGCGGCGGCGGCGGCGCGGCGCCATTGGCGGCGGCCGCCGCCGCCGCGACCGCCGCCGCCGACGCGGCGGGTAGCCCCTCGGCGGTGGACGGTGGCGGCGGCGGCGGCGGCGGCGGCGGCGGCGGCGGCGGCGGCGGCGGCGGTGGCGACAGCCCCGCCGGGGCGGCAGCGGCGGCCGCCGCCGCTGCCGCCACCGACGCGGCGGCGGCGGCCGCCGCGGCGGCCGACGCGGCGGCCGCCGCCGCCCCCACCGCCGCCGCCGCCGCCGCCGCCGCGCCGCCGCCGCCGCCGCCGGCCGGTGCGGCGGGCGGGCGGCGGCGGTAGCCGCCGCGCCGCCGCGGCGCGCGCGCGCGGCCGCCACGGCCGCCGCGGGGCGGCCAGCCGCGGCGGGCGGCGGCGGCGGCGGCGGCGGGGCCGCCACGCCCCCCGCCGGCCGCCGTCGCCCCGCGCGGTGCCGGCCGCGGCGGCCGCGGCGGCCACAGCGTCCCGCCGACGGCGCGCGCCGCGCGCCGCGCGCGTCCTTGTTTTTTTTTTTTTTTTGTGTTGTTTTTTTTTTTTTTTTTTTTTTTGTTCGTTGCGCGCGCGACGGCGCCCGCGCCTCGCGCGGTTGTCCGCGCTGGCCCTGCCACGGAGCGGCGTGGTGGGGGCGAGGAGCACGGCCGCTGTGCCGACCGCCCCGCCCTCCCTCCCCCCCCCCTCCCCCCCTTCCCCCGCTGTGCCCCCCCTCGACCGTCCCCTCCACGCCGCCGCCGGCGTATTGGCTCGGCCGTCACGAAAGGGAAAAAAAAAAAAAAAAAAAAAAAAAAAAAAAAAAAAAAGAGGACGGAAACGCGCGCGCGGAAGACGCGCGCCGGGGCGGCGCAGCTTCCACTCGCGCCGCCGCGGCGGGCGGGGGGGCGCCAGCGCATCACGCTCCCCCCCCCCCCCCCCCCCCCCGCTGCTTCGTCGCTTCCCTCCATCCCCGCGGCCACGCGTCCCGCCGCGCCCGCGCGGACGGCCGCCCCCCCCCCCCTTCCCCCCCCCCCTCTCTCCCCCGCTCCGCGCCACGCACCGCCTGGCGGCGTGATGGCCACGGTGCACGCCTCGCGTGGCGCGCTGGCGTGCGGGTGCGGCCGCCGCCGCGGCCGTCGGCGCTCCGCTCCCGCCGCCCTGGTTGCCCGCCGGTGGGCCGCCCCGCTGGTGGTCCTCGGCCCGGCGCCGCGTCTGCCGCGTCGGCGCCGCCCCCTTGCCCGCCAGGCCCGCGTCGCCGCTGCCGCCGCCGTCGCCTTGCCCGTCGGTCACTGGCCTACGAGCGGCGGCCGCGGGACCGCCTGTCCACCTTCCCCCCCCGCCCCCCTCCAGTGCACCCCACCATGAACACCCTCCTGGCGGCAGCTGCCCGCCGGGGCCTCTCCCGCTGGCCCACCGCGCCGCCGCCGCCGCCGCCGCCGCCGCCGCCGCCGGCAGGTGGCGGACGTTTGGCCACCACTGCCACCGGCGGGGCAGCACCGGCGGCGGCGGCGGCGGCGGCGGCGGCGGCGGCAGCGGCCGCACCCCCCCCCCCCCCTCCTCCCCCCTCCGTCGGTGGTACCCGACCACCCCTGCGGACCTCGACGCCGTTGCGGCGCGGACGCTGCAGGCGGGCGACGACCTCGCCGGCGACCACCCGGGCTTTGCCGACGCGGCCTACCGGCGGCGGCGGGCGGCCATCACCGCCGCCGCCGGGCGGTACCGGTGGGGGGACCCGCTCCCCGTCGTGGCCTACGCGCCCGCCGAGACGGCCACCTGGGCGGCGGTGTGGGCGTCGCTGGCGGCGCTGCGCGCGGTGGGGGGTGGCGGTGGCGGTGCGGGCGGCGGTGGCGGTGGGCGCCCGGGGGGGACCGCCGCCGCTGCCGCCGCCGCCCCCCGAGGGGGCGGCGTCGTCGCCCCCGAGTACGCCGCGGCGGTGGCCGCCGCGGTGTCGGAAGGGGTGCTCGGAGGCGACGCGATCCCGCAGCTGGGGGGGGTCGACGCGTGGCTCCACGACCGCACCGGCTGGCGGGTGCGGCCGGTGGGGGGGCTGCTGTCGCCGCGCGACTTTCTAAACGGCCTCGGCGCCAAGGTCTTCCACGCCACGCAGTGCGTTGTGCAGGGGGAGGGGGAGGGCGGGGCGGAGGGTGGGGGAGGGTGCCGTTTTGGGGGGCGCACCTTGTTCGGCGCTGTCCGCAAGGGACACACGCGGGTTCCCGTTGCGAGCAGGGCGTCAGCCCGACCAGCATGGCCAGCTGAGGCTGACGTTGCGTCTCCCCCCTGTCTGTCTGCCAATTGCGTCGGTCGATGGTCTCCCTCCCCTCCCCCCCCCCGCCAGGTACATCCGCCACCCGTCCGTGCCTGGTTATACCCCCGAGCCCGACGTCATCCACGAGCTCCTCGGCCACGTGCCGCTGCTGTCCATCCCCGCGTTTGCACACCTCAACGAGTCGATTGGCGTCGCGTCCCGCGGCGCCAGTGACGACGCCATTGAGCGGCTGGCGCGGCTGTACTGGTTCACCGTCGAGTTTGGGCTCCTCTGGGCGGACCCGGCGTCGGGCGGGCCGCCGTACCGCGCGTACGGCGCGGGGCTGCTGTCGTCACCGGGGGAGCTGGCGCGGGCGGTGGGGCTCCCGCCGTCGCCCGCCGGGGAGGGCGGCGATGCGGGGGGGGGGGGGCGTCGCTGCCCGCCGCCGCAACCGTCCCCGAGCCCGACCGCCGGCCGCTGACGCTGGCGGCGGTGGCCGAAGTCGTCGCCTCGTCCTACCCCGTCACGTCCTACCAGCACGTGTACTATGTCGCGCAGGGGCTAGAGGGCGCCGCTGATGTGGTCGCCGCGTATGCGCGGCAGGTGCAGGCAGAGTGAATGGCGGGCGGGGCGTGCGCGGGGTCGCGGACGGCGGGATGCAAGGGGTAGGAAGAACACCCCTGGGAAGCACAGCTGCGGAGCACCATCACGGTGTACAAGAATGAGATGGCCTTACGCTCAGCGACGCTCACGAAGCGCGACGGACAAAGCAATCAACAGGCGACCTTGCTCAAGGCTTTTCCAAAAAGAAAAGAAGCACACGCACGTAAGAGAACACACCCCACACCGTGCGCGGCACGATAACGCCACCCCGCTGCCCCACCATTCAGGCACCCACGCCCCCCTTACCCCATCAGTTGTACATCCCCCGCGCCAACTCACGGCTCGCCTCGTCTCGAGCGGCTGACCGCCGCAGCTCCGCCACCGCCGCCCCATCCTTCTTCAGCTCAAACCGACACGCCGGGCACGTGTGGGCACGCGCGAGCCACGGCAGGATGCAGTCCCCGTGGTAAAGGTGGCCACACGGCATCCGGCGGACGGGCTCCAGCTCCTCCAGCTCTTCCGAACAGACGGGACAGGAGGGCATCTCTTCCCGGCCGGCCCGGCCCACCGGCTCGGCGTAGACGGTAGGGAGCGCCGCGACGGCGGCCGTGTCAGCACGGACGGTCGACGGCTCCTCGTCGGCGAGGCGGGCCATCAGGGCGGTGAGCTCGGGGTCGTCGCCGAGGCCCGCCGCCACGTCGGCGGCGGTGGCGTCGGGGGGCAGGGACGCAGAAGACAGCCGTCGCGCGACGCTCAGCAGCAGAGCGGACGAAGCGGAGAGGGGTGGCGGGGGGGCGCCACCGCCATCAGGGTGGGGGGGGCGCGACGGCTGCACGTCATGGTCCACCCCGTACAGGTCCATCGTGGGGACAGCTGGGATAGGGGAAACCGGTTGAGTAGGGGGAAGAGCACGGAGGGTAACGGGCACGCACAGCCCACGGGGTGGTGGCACGGAATGAGTTGGTAGAGGGCGCAGCAGCAGCTCGTCGAGGCAACGAGGTTTACCAGCAGCGGGTCACGGAGGCAGGCGGGAGGGCGGCGAGCAGAAGGGAGAGTAAGCGAGAGGCACCCGCAGACCAACTGCGCTCATACCGCCACTCTCGTGCCAAGGACAGCGTGCATTGGCGTGGTGGCAAGGCGATGGAGGCGCGGCTCGACCGTGTCTCTGGATACTGCAAGCTGCACCAAGCGGCTGCCAGCCCGCCAACAAACATCCGTCCATGGCCGAATGCCACGTTTCAACGTAGTTGGATAATGATCCAATTACCACAGGGAGAGGAACAAGGCATGGTAACTACCGTGTCGCCCCATTCTACTGCCATATATTTCTGGAAGCAGGCGAGGCACCCAATGAACGGCCGCCGCGTAAAACTGCGCAGCATCTCCCACCACCCGTCTCGACAACCTGGCGCCGCTTTTGGCGATTGGGTGGCGGCGCCCATCCCTCTCTGGCCAGCTTCACGCAATCCACGGCGGCGGGAGGCCCGCTCGGACCCACCGCGCCGCCCCACACCCGCTGCCCCCGTCTTTGGCAGTGCGGCGGTTGGTGGTGGGGGGCTTTGCGCGGGCCCATTCCCCCGGCCTTGCGCGAGGCGGCGGAGAAGCTCCCCTTCCCGGCGGTGCGCGTGGCCGTGCCGGTGCAGCGCGCCCGGTCGGGCCAACAGCTGGCGGCGTGAGGCGGAGAGGTGGCGTCGAGCCGCGGACGTGGAGGGACCGCCTGGCTCGGGGGGACGGCACTGCTGCTGCGGCGGGCCCGCTGCGGGCGAGACGCGTCGGCGACCGTTCGACACACGGCGCGGCGGCGGGAGTGGCAGCTGTGGTCGTGGCGGCGACGAGGCCTCGGCGGCGTTTGGCATGGCGTGCCCGTTCGCAGGCATCAGCGTCCTCAGCGGGATTGGCGCCATGGAGCGTCTGGCTTCTGAGCGGACGGGTGGGGGGGGTGGCGGCGGTGGCGGCGGTGGCGGCGGCGGTGCTGGTGGTGCTGATGGTGCTGGTGGCGGCGGTGGTGGTGGCGGAGACGGCGGCGGCGGCGTTGGTAGTGGTGGTGCTGGTGCTGCAGCTGGCGACGGGGTTGCCGGAGGTGCTGCTGCCACTGAAAATGGCCATGGCAGCGGCAATGGCAGCATCGGCGCGGACGGGCGGTCCCCTCACGCCGCCAATGGCACTGCCGCGGGGCCCATTTTCATCGCCGTGGCGAGTCCTCCGTCGCCAACCGGTGGCGGCGCCGGCCACGGCACGCGGTTTCTGTATGGTGGCACACCACCCCTGTCTGCCATGTCTCCCCCGTCGGGTGGGGGGCTGATGGTGCCCAACGGGCACGCGGATGTGGCTGCCTACCAGGGGATGAAGGGAGTGGCCAAGGGCGGTACGGCGGGAGTGCGCGTCGGCCGCAGTACTGTCGGCGGCAGCGGGGGCGCAGCTGCGCCACGGGGTCCTGCTCGACCTGCGGGGACGGCAGCAGCGGCCGCCATGAACGGCGGGGTGGAGCAGGTATCGGCGGGGCTAGAGGCGGCGCACCTGGGGCCCACTGTGTCGGCCGAGGCTCGTGTCGCCGCGACGGTGGCCACGGGCGCGGGGGCAGCCGGTGGCTCGGCGGGGGCAGGCGGGTCGGGGGAGCCAGCCGCCAAGAAGACGCCCTACTACCCCGACTACCTGGCGCTGGATGAGCTGCTCTCCTGCCAGCGGCCGCTGTCGTTTGCTGCCGGAGACCCCCACCACGACGAGATGCTGTTTATCACCATCCACCAGACGTATGAGCTGTGGTTCAAGCAAATCATCTTTGAGCTGGACTCGGTACGCGACATCTTTTCCGACCTGTCGATGGGGGAGAAGAAGGTCTCTCTGGCGCTCCACCGGCTGAGCCGCATCCGCGCCATCCAAAAGATCCTGGTTGACCAAATCAGCGTCCTCGAGACCATGACCCCGCAAGAGTTCCTCGACTTTCGTGACTACCTCTTCCCCGCGTCGGGCTTCCAGTCCTTCCAATTCCGGCTGATTGAGATCAAGCTGGGGGTGCGGCCAGAGCAGCGGCTGAACGGGAAGTGGATCAAGAACGTGGCCCCTGAGCACCAGGCGCTGCTGCGCCAGGTCCAGTCCGAGCCCTCCCTGTTTGACTATGTCGAGCGCTGGCTCCGCCACATCCCCTTCCGTGACTTTCGGGGTTACAGCTTCCCGTCGGCGTATGAGACCGCCGTGGACCGCATGTTCACGCTGGACCGGGCCAACCTGGAGCGCCAGCTGACTGGTGACGACCTGGCCCGCTCCCTCGATGACCTTGAGCGCACGCGTGGCACGTTTGAGTCGGTCTACCGGCGGGACGTGCACGAGAAGATGATCTCTACGGGCACCCGGCGGCTGGGCTTCCGCGCCACCCATTCGTCCCTCATGATTATGCTCTACCAGGACGAGCCGATGCTCCAGCTTCCCGCCCGCCTCCTCCACGTGCTTGTGGATGTGGACGAGCAGCTCAACCAGTGGCGGTACCGGCACTCGCAGATGGTGCACCGGATGATTGGTATCAAGGTGGGAACGGGTGGCACGCTCGGTCACGGCTACCTCCGCGCGACGGTGGACAATAACAAGGTGTTTAGCGATATCGCCAACCTGTCGACGCTCCTCATCCCGCGGCGGCTCCTGCCCGAGCTCCCCGCCGAGCTGCGGGACCAGCTCAAGTACTTTCACCAAATAGAGGCGTTTGACCGGCAGCTGTTCGAGTCGGGCGGCACCGGGGAGGACCTGTCCTTTTGCTGATGTCTCCGCCTCTCTGGCTTGTGTTTGTTGTTTCGTTCTCTGTTGTGTTTTCTGACTCCTCTCGCTGTGAGTCTGGGTCTGGGTCCGTCTTTCTTGCCATGCTATTTTACTTCTTCCCGTTTGCACTCCCGCCGCGCGTGTGCTCCCGCCGCGTCACGCACGTTGCGCCTCTAGGTCTATTGAGGATGGTGTTTCCACCAGGGGTTGTCAATCGTAGCATTATTTGTCAAGCATACCTTCTTCTACCTTGTACCGACACCTGGGCGACTGTTGTTGTCTTGCTCTTTTCATCCCTTCGCTCGCATCCGCTCTCGTGGGTGCAAGCGACTGTTTTCAGAACAGGATGAGGACTCTTGTTTCAAGCCGTCCACTACGTTCTTCTTTCGGGCTTCAGTTGCAAGATTGTCCATGTGCCTGAAAATAATAGAATCAGCATGCAAATCAGCGCACTTTGGCGGCAAGAGACTGAATGTCGTGGTGGGGCACCCACGAGTCGCTTGTGAGAGCCTGAGATTCCAGCCAGGGGGGAGAGTCGCGGCTGCATTGCCTCGCCGTTGACGATACCCATCGGGAGGTCGCGGTTGAAGTACAATGCCGTCGAAAGTTGTCCCCAGGGACGGGCAGTGAACCTGTGATGCTCGAAGCGACCGCCAGGCCGCGAGGCGCGGCTCCGAAGCGTGCGATTCCTCACGTATCGCCCACCCAGCAGCGCACAGCCCGCCAGCCCCTCGAGTGCTACCAATCGCTCCGCCGCACGCAGCCGAAAACCCGCGCCACCTGCCATCCCTCAGGCCCCTACCATGGCCCCCGCAGCGGTCGGCCGCAGTTTCCAAGAGAACAGCACGCTCACCGGCAATAGGATAGGCCGCTTCCTTGCAGCTTCCTTCCCCTGTGCGGCTCTCACGGGGGCCGTCGCGCGTTGTCGACTACATACTTGCGCAATCAAGCAGCGCGCTTGGATGCCGAACTCAAACTTGAAATTACTTTCATGTATTCCTGAAGAGTGCCCTGTATCTGACGAAAAGTTGCTCGAATGTTGTCCCGCGTTCGTTCACGCCCATGGCGCGCGCCCTCGTACTCGCCACGTCCGTGCGCAGTTGACAAGTTTCCCTTGCAGTTGTTACTCTTGGTTTGGTCATCCTTCTTCTCTTCCTCGCTCACCCGGTCATAGCCGGTCTCGGGGCGTGTGGGGTGACATCCACCGCGCGAGCCGTGCACTTCAGAGGGACGGCGCCGCCCTGCGGGGCTTCCGCCGCCACCGCAGGCACCTCATCTCAACACCACCGCCACCGCAGGCACCTCATCTCAACACCACCGCCACCGCCACCGCCACCCCCATCACGGTCGCGCGGCGGGGCCGAGGTGCCGGGCGCCGCCGCACCGCGCCGCGAGAGCGGCGGTGTGCCAGCCCCACCGCGTCGCGAGGTGGATGCGGCGGACCCCGGGGCCACTGGGACTGCTGACTGACGGCCGCGGCCCTGGCTGGTGGCCGCCCACGCCGCGGACGACGCGGTCGTCTCCCCGGCGGGAGGAGCTCGCGCGCCCCTCTGCCCGCCCACTAGGCGGATGGCCAGAGGGGCGCGGGTGCGGAGGCCTCGCAGATCCGCGCCACGGAGTGCGACAAGGACTCTGTTTCGCCCGCGGCCGCGCCGCGACGTGGCGCAGCGGATTCATGTGGGGGCGATGCGCGAGGAAGAGTCTTTCTCTCACCGTGTTGGCACCGACAGCGCCACGCTCGCCGCGTAGGAGTAGGCTGCGACAAGGTTCCTCTCGGGCATGAGACCAAGCCGGGTGGAAGGAGGGTCGGCTCGTTTTCCACTGTGTTTTGCCTTGCTGCTCTCTCCATCTTCCATAAGTTGCGCCGAATGCGCCCTTGTCCTTAGCCTACGCCTCTTCCACGACCCCAGCTCGTCCCCTCGAGAGACCCCTCTTCCCCTTGACCCCTCCTCCCCCTCCGCCATTCCTGACACCACGCCTCGTCCCTGCTGCGACGCCCCTGTCTCCTTCTCCCTCGGACACCCCCCTAGCATCTGACCCCGTTCTGGCACCCCTGTCCCCAGACACTCCTCTCCCCACCCTCCTCGCTTTGATCACACCCCCCTCTCTCTTCCCAATGTTTTCGCACCCCGCTCCCCTCACTTCCAGTTGGGACTCCGCCTCCTCCTGCCCCCCCGACCCGTTCTGACACCCCTCTCTCTCTCCCGTTGCTCCCCCCTCCCCCCCCCCTTCCCCATTCTGCCACTTCTCTCTCCTCCGAGGTCTCCTCTACGGTCCAACAGCACTCTTCCTCACCATCAGTCTGACACCCCTCTCTCTCTCTTTCCCTTCGCCGAGACCGGTTACTCCTTGGCCCCCCCCCGGGCCTGATACTAGAGATGTCCTCCTTTCCGGGGAAAAATTGCGATGAAGGGGATTTACGGGAAGGTCAGTCAGGCCATTCACTGTCAGATGGGCGGCGGCGCCAGCAGCGGCGCCTGCGGCTCTCAAGGCAGACGGCTGGCGAATGCCGCGCAGGAGAAGCGTCCTTACACACCAGGAGACTTGCAATCGGAGGGAGATACGAGCTCCGCTTCATGTATCTGCCAATAGGAGGGCGTGGGCGGTGCCACGTGGTGGGTCTCGCGATGGAAATGAAAGGAAAGATCTCTTTCAAGAAAACGGCCTTGACGGCCTCTGTGCGCGCAAGAAAGAAATTTCCTGCTTTTTTCCGTACGTGGCGGTAAACTCGACAGCACTACCTGATACCCCCCCATTCGAACGCGCACCCTCCTCCCCTCCCTCCTACCCCTGTCCGCAGACAATCTGACACCGCGGCAACCACCCCCCCCCAAAGAGAGAGAGTCGCTCCAGGATTGCCCAGGAGCCCACTGCCCTCGCCCGACCACGGGACCGTGTGCCAACAGTCCCAGGCATGCAGCCATTGCGTCCCCGTCACTCACGTGCCCGGTACTTCCTCGTTCTGCACGCTCTGGCCGGTTCCGCGCGGCCCGTCGACGGGGCCAGCGGGAGGGAGGGGAGGGCGGGGCAAAGGACGACGGGGAGGGTATTGCGCGCGCGGGAGGGGAGAGTGCGGAGGGGAAGCAGAGGACCAGATTGGACCGGAGCGGCACGAGACACCCCCTCGTGGCCCCCGCCAACACAGCTGCCTTAAACGTCAGTTGCACCAGCGAAAAGAGGAACGGGGTGCGGCCGGAGCACCCCGCGTAGGCTCCGATCGGCACTGCCGCGCATGCAACGGTCTAGCTGCAACAAGGAGAGGAGGCGCGGGGTGGGGGGGGGGGGGGGGGGGGGGGGTCGAAGCGGCCAACGGCGACATGGCTCCGGCGGCCAAGGCAGCGGGGGTGGCCAGCCGCGCCCCGCCAACCCCCCACGCCAGCCCAACCTCTCGGCGTGAGTGACGCGCGCGCCACGGCGCGGCGGCCAGGATGCGCGGCGGCCGACCAGGGGTGCGTGGCCAGCTGCCAGGGATACGCGGGCGCGCATCCCACGGGTGGGGGCAGAGGAAGCAGGACGGGCAGCGGCGGCGGAGGGGTGCGGAGCAGTAGCGCCATGCCCTGCCCGACACCCCTGGCACACGGTGGCTCGGGGGTCGATGCGCAAAGCGCCTGCGGCCACTCGCGGCCCTCCGCCGCGCCGTGCCCCGTCACTGCGAGCGCGGCGAAGCTCTCTCCGACGAGGCCTCGTCGGACATGTATCCGCGCTGTGCAGGGCGCGCGGAGGGGGGGGGGGGGGCAACGGGGGGGGGGCGGCGAGCCGAGAATCCGTCCCTTCCGGCGTGTGTATGCGCAGCGTGTGTGCGGGGCGTGTGCGGCCGGCCGCGAGCGGGCTGGCGGCCACCGCACGCAGCGGCGCGGCGGCCGCGCGGCCGCCGCGCCCACGAGGCGCGGAAGCGGCGGGCGGGCGGCCACCCCCGCGCCCCCCCAGTCTGACAGGCGGGAGTGGGACGGTCGCTGGGTGGGTGTCCTCGCCAAGCTGGCAGCGGCGCGCGTCATGCGGATCTATCCGCGAAGCGCAGGAATCTGTGGGGCTGACCACTCTGAAATTGTATCGGCGAGTAGCCTGTTCATCGAGCAGGTACCGAGTCAGTTCATCGAGAGGTCCCGGAGTGTATGGTTCCCAAAGCGAAAAATACTCGAATCGATGAGCTGGCACCGAGTCATACATTCCGCCGACGGTTGACGTGCGCACCTGTGCAGAGCACACAAACGTCTGACGGTTGTGCGCTACACTGGCGACAACGACAGTAAGTACGTACGCAACCGATGAGACGCTCGGCGGCCTCCCCCACCGCGCACGTGGGCGGCACCCCTCAGCGCACACCGCGAGCGCCGACATTCACGTCCATGCGCGGACCATCTCGGCGAGGGGCATTCCCAAAAACACCTGGCCAATCTCCGAGCCACGCGGTGTGCAAGCCGACCCGTGGGGAAACATAGACACCGTGTCGCGGCAACGGCCGCCTGCGACGCGTCGGGAGGGTAGCGACATCGCGTCCACGGGAGGGTGAGGGGAGGTCTCGAGTGGTACTCTGTGCGGGCCCTTCACCTGCACGACGGACTCCGCCATCGTTGTCGTCACAGCAGCCGCAAACGCTGTGGCGGACGCGACAATGGTCCTGAGCGCACGTTGGAGGCCACGCCCGCGGTGGTGGTGGCGCCGCCGCCGGTCGGGAGGTCCTGCACGCAGTGTCATCTGGCGGATGCTTCCAGTTCCTGCGGCGTTTGGTCTGGCCAGCCGTGCACCAGGCGTGGCCGCCGGGCGCCGCCGGCAGTCTCGCTCACGCCTCTTCAGGCTCGAGAAGCATGATCATGGGCCGCGTTCAAGTGCACTGGCATTAACTACGAAGTGGGTGTACTGTGCACCGGGCAAGGGCATGAGGAGCGCCCGCACCTTCCATTGTCGTCGCGGGAGGCCGAGCCGGTGTCGTGGATGTGCCGCGGGGGAGTGTCCCACACCGTTGCTACAGTTGTGCGCCCGGGATTTCGCGGCGCGAAATCCCGGGGGACATCTGGGCGGCATCGCTGAAGCGCAAGGCGGGGAATCGCAGTGGTGTCCAGGAGAGAAATCGGACTCGGTTCGTGACACTCGAGATAGGTCACGAGTTTGATAGTTCCATTTACGGCCTATGTGTAGCAAACATATCGCGCAATAAGCTAATAATAGGCATATCAAATAGTCGGCAAAGGTAACAATCACGCTGGGTGGAAGGGAGGCTCGACCTGGAGCATCGCGGCTCGCGATGGACACAAGAGCTCCAAGATCTGTACTCACTCATGCACTACTCTATTCTGTCCGCATGCGGGCAAGGCGGAAATTGATACGATAAGAACATGTCCCTTATGACCTGTGCAGGGCTGATGAACGGTCGCGCTCGCGTCCAACTCGCGGCAGCGTCGCGCGGAGGGGGCGGGATGCGAGAATACGAAGCGAGCGGCCAAGCATGAAGCCAAGTCAGCGGTGCTCATGCTCGAATACCTCTGTGTACACATGTACGAGAACAAGACACACAGGGATCGGCAAGGCGCTACGGGTGTCGTAGCTCACTACAATGGGGAAGTACACATGGAATAGGGGGCCGCCGGCGCGGCCACCTTACCAGCTGCCCAGACGGGTTCCGCGGCATTGGAAGCTAATCGGACGCACGACGCCGTCGCTGCCGCCGCTGCGCGAGCGTGGGAGCTGGTGGCAGTCATTCCCGCAAGCGAGGCGGCAGTTGCCACCACGGCCGCCCCGGACAAGCTCGTGGGTTGGGCTACGCGGTCGCGGCGAAGCTGGTGGTGCTCCTCAACACCACCCTCACTGCTGGACAGGCGGTAGCGGCGACAGTAAAGCAGGATCCATGACAAGCCGGTATTTTCGTGTAACGGCTTGTCAAGACCTTGTCAAGTAGCCCCCTAGCGCGCCCCTCACGGCCCCGAAAGGGCCACCGGAACAAGGTTTTTGCCTTTATGCGTTGTATGTCGTCACGTACGCCAAAAGCAAAACCTTCTGAAGACGTATCCTGAGCGGCAGCGACACTGTGAACAAGAAGAGAGGTAAAGAAAGTGTGGTGTGGAGGCGAACAGCTCGACAAACGTACAAAGCTGTACAAGTGAGTGACAAGCACTTGGTCGTGGCTCCATGTCGGTCTGAGCCCCATATTAAGACTTCTCGACGCCAACTAAGAAGAAGTACCGCCCTAACAGACGGTCCGATGGGCACCCGCTCTGGCGTTGTTGGGCTTGATGAGCAGACTTTGGTGTCACACAAGACTTGACGAGCCCCTCTGTTGCCCGCACTGAGCTTCCGATATGGAGTGCATACGGACTGAGAGGGGCAACATTCCGAAACATTACACGGGAACAAAGAGATCCTCTGGACGGACCAGTCATCGTGCCACGATGGGTATTTCTCGACGGACACAACGGTCATCTAAGCCGTACTGTGGGGCGGCCTAATAGCGCCGAGCTCCCTTAGCCACGCACACTTTGTCGCACTCATAGACGCTTTAAGTGCGATATTCGATTTCGACTCAGCAGGGGTTGTCCAAGCCTTGACCTTGACAAGGTCTTGACAAGCCGTTGCACCGACAAACAGGCTTGCCATGGATCCAGCCTTCAAGGGCACGAGCTCTGGCCATACCTACATGCCTCGCCCGCGTGGGCGGGTGCGAGGGGCGGCCGCATGTATGGACCTCCCCGCACCGGCCTACACCTCCCCCCCCCGGCACTCCCCACCTCGTTAGTTGCGTACATGGTTTCCTCCCCGGCGGGGCGACGAGGTCCACCGCGTTTGTCGCGCGCGACGAGCTGCCCCCCCCCCCCCCTGACCGCGGCCGCGCCACGCAGCCGCAACGGTCCGTGGGGCGGGGGCTGGCGGCCACGCCGGCCGACGGCCGCGGCGGGCTGCGGCAGGCGGCGGCGGGATGGCCCCGTGGGCGTCGCGCCCCGAGCCGTTGGCCCTGGGGGTGTGCGCCCTGTTGGGCGGCCGCCGCCGCGGCGGCTCCGCGCGTCCTGGTCAACCGCGCTCTCGCGCGTGGGGGTGTTTGGTGCGAGGAGGGCGGTCGCCTGTGGAGGTCCCGGCCTGTACTGTACTCTACAGCCCGGGAGCGCAGAGGGTGTGCTGGGGCGGAGAGGGGGGGGGGGGTGGGTGGGTGGGCGTGGCCCCCTGTGCGCGTCATCCGCTGTGGCAGAAGCGGGACGGCGTCGACGTGGCATTGGCGCGCATACACCATCGCAGTGGCAGGCGTGCGGGGCGGGGGGGGGGGGGGGGGCACCTCGAGGCGCGGAAAGGGGGCGAGGTCCGTGCCATGCTGGCGACGTTGGGGGGGGGACGCGCCCCCCCAGCTGGTGCAGCGCGCAGCAGAAAGAGGGGTGATCCGACAGGAGTTGGGGGGGGGAGGGGGGCGGCGGCCGGCAGGCAGACCCGTCTCTGCACCCCTCCCCAGGCAGTCTCCCCCGCTGTCCCGCGTGTGTGGCGCCGCGGCTCGGCCGGCCGCGCCAACAGGTGCCACCGTGGCCCCAGCGACCGCTCACGTGGGGTGCGCGTGAGACACAGAGAGAGGGGGGGGCGTGGGCGGCGAGGAGGGGGCCGTCCAATCCCCTGCCCGTCCCACCCCCCCCCGCGGCCGTTTTGGCAATCTTTCCTCTGGAGGAAGACGTGTATCCGGGGGTAGGGAGGGGGGGGGGGGCAGGTGGGGAGGTCACACCCCCCATCGTGCGATACGCGGTTGGGGTGCGGGCGCGGGGCTTGAAGCGGCCGGCCGCACAGCGGCAAGCCGGGAGGGGACGGCGCGGGGGGGCTGTGCTTTGCGGCAGCGCGCGGGCGACAGAGCCGCGGCCACGCGGGACCGCGTTGCGAGGCTGGCGGCCAGCCGGCCACGACGACGCCGTCCGCCGCTGTGCGCTGCTGGGGGGGTGTGGTGTGGGACAGAGATGATGCAGAGAACGCGGGGGCAGGGGGCGGGCGCGCGGGAGGGGCGGACAGGGCTGAGGGGAACAAGGAAAACGGGGGCGTGCGGCTGCGGCCGTGGTGGGCGCCGCGACCCTCCACGTTGACAGTTGTATGCAGGGCGCGCCGCGCACACCACCTCACCCGGGGGGCGGGGGAGGAAGGTTGAAGGAGGGGGGGGGGGGGGGGGGGATCGCCAGGAGCGCTTCCTACGAGGCCGTGTGGGGGATGGCGTTGTGTGGGAGGCGCGCGCCCGCTGGGCTGGGCTATGAGCCGACGCTGTCGGCCACGCGCGCCGCGTGCGCGGGCGGGGTGGCAGCGGCTGATGGCGCCTGGGGCAGGGGTGGGGGCGGGTGCAGGGAGCGCGTGAGGCGCGGCCGGCGCCCTCGCGGCGGCGCGCCTGGTGGGACAGAGGGGGGTGCCTGTACCCGCCACGCTTCGGGTCCGACCCGCGGCGCCGTGGACCCTGTCTGGACGCCGTCGCGGTGGCCACCCGCACCGGTCTCGCGGCGCGGCGGCGCTGTCATGGGGGAACCCTGGCAGCTGCGGCGGCCGGGAGGGGGGGGGAAGGGAGGGGGGGGAGGGAAGAGAGCTGAGGTGGAGGGAAGGACTCAGCGGAGCAACGGCGGGCGGGGTGACACCCTCCACAGGATGGGGCGGCGAGGTGCGGAGGGGAGGTTGAGGTGGCGACAGACGGCCGGGGGGGGTGTCGCGCGGGGCGGCCTTGTGGGTGGAAATTGGGGGGGTCGAGGGGAGGCGCCCGCGGCGGGAGACAGGCGCGCCCGGCCGTGGGCGCGGCGACGGCTACGCGCCCGCCGCCCGGCGGCAGCCGGCCGGCGGCAGCCGGCCGCCAGAAGGGCGCCACGATTCCCCCGCGCCGCTGCTATATAAAGGGCGGTCCGGGCAGGCATATCCGCCCTGCATCGCCAGCACAACAGCATCCCGCCCACCCATCCACCCAACACGCCTGCCGGCCTCCTCAACCACCGCCAAATCCCACCACCCCGCGCCCAAGTACCCTCCCCCACCCGCCACCATGATGTCTGTTCGCGCCCTTGTTGCTGCCGCCCTCGTTGCTGTGGCCGCCGTCGCGGCGACGGTGCCGGCCGCGTCGGCGACGGCGGTGTGCGTGACGACGACAAACAAGTGCTGCTACATCCCGTTTGTGTGTGGGGTGGTGGTCAAGAAGCACACGGCCAGGGTGTCGTTTGACTGCAGCCACAAGGTGTTCAAGAAGGTGGAGGTGCCGTGCAGCGGGCATGGCGGCGGCGTCTACATTGTCCATCGCACCTACGTGGTGCCGCGTTACCAGAGCAAGTGCTACGCGCAGCAGCACGTTCTGGTGTCCAAGACGTGCTTCAAGGACGCGGTCGTTCTCAAGTACTTTGCCAAGGTGTGCTACAAGGAGGTGTGCCACGCGCCAATCGTCAGCGGTTCCAAGCCGTCGGACGGGATCGTCGGCGACGGCGTCGACCAGAACGTTGTCGGCAGCGACCCGACGGGCTACTTCAAGAGGCACTTTGGGTACTAGCTGCACGGAGCAGCCGCCCCTGCGTGGGGCCCTGGGGATGAGCAAGCCAGTTGCGAGCGGCGCGGGGCACCTGATGACATTGCAGCGCCACCCGGGATTGGGCGGACGCGGCACCAGGCCACGGGCGGTAGCGGGAGGGGAGGGAAGACGGTAACTGGGTGGAGGTTTGTATCTTGCTTGACATTGCAGCCCGGGAGTCTATGTCTGTTTGCATTGATGGCGCTGGTGTGGCCCCGTAGGCCGCGGCGTTCATAACAAAACTTGCTTTCTGTATCACCCACCCGGACCGGCGACGTAGCAGGCGGGACACGCTGGCGCACCAAGACGAAGGCACCCGTCCACGGTCCCCGCGGACAACAGACGCGAAAGAGAAACAAACCAGAAAACGGCAGCACGTCGGACATGAGCCACGGCCAGAGGTGAACGCCGCACTTTTCCACGTCCAGCGCAGGCCGATGGGGCGGCCAGCGTGGGGTCGCGGCCGTGAAAACGGCCAGTGACAACACACCAGCGGCCTCTCCGAGGACGGAGGACTAGAGGCGGTCGGAACCAATGACGCGCGTGCCCCCTCTACCACTACAGTCGTTGCACTGTTGTTTCCCCAGGTCTCGGTACACCGCGATCGGCACAGCCGCGGACAACAGGATACGCGCACCCCTCAAGCGCCGCGGGTCCGGTCAGACTCGTGACCAGTCAAGGCGGATTTGCATATAATTCTGGTGTGAATATTAAATCCAGGAGTACGCCCAAGCCGTACGTCGCGCTGGATGCGGCCGCGGGTCTCGTGCTGCAGGGGTAGGCGGGCGTCAGTACCTGCCCGCCGCGTCCCGTTGCCGTTGCCAGTGGCGTTCAGCCCGCGTGCGGTCGCGGCAATGGCGTCGGAAGCAGGCGCGGGGTCGGTGCCCAAGTCCGAGGAGACCCCTACCCAAGATGCACCAGGGTCGCCCGCGTCGACGCCCGCCGTAGCGGACCCCGATGCCGCGGCGGGCTCGCCCGCGTCCCCGTTGACCGACGCCAAGGGCGACGGCGCGGACGCGGCTGCAGCGGAAGGCGTGGTCGCAGCGGCAGACGTAGACGGCGCGGACAGCGCGGCAGACGTTGATGGCGACGCCACCGAGCCTGCCGGCGCTGCGGAGCCTGCCGTGGCTGAAGCGTCTGCCGGGGCGGAGCCCGTCCAACAGGATGCTGCCGCGCCCGACGACTCCGACAGCGCCGACGGCGCGGACGAGCCCGCAGATGACGTGGCGGACACGCCTGCTGAGCCTCCCGCGGAGGATGGGGGCATTGACCCGGGTGACCACGAGGCCACCGTGCGAGTGCTGCAGGCGGATGCGTCCACCCCCTACCACTCGGTGTCAACGTTTGAGGAGCTGGGCCTCGCGCCGCGGCTCCTCAAGGGCGTCTACCACGCCAAGTTTAACAAGCCGTCCAAAATTCAAGCCTCCTCCCTCCCCATGATCCTGGGTGTGTCCGCGGCGGGGGAGACGGGGCCACCACGGAACCTGGTCGGCCAGGCGCACAACGGGTCTGGCAAGACTGCCTGCTTTGTGCTCGGCATGCTCTCTCGCGTGGACGACACGGAACGGTCCACCCAGGCACTGTGTGTGGTGCCGACGCGGGAGCTGGCGCGTCAGATTGTGGACGTCATCCACATGCTCGGCAAGTACACGGACACGACGGTGCACCTGGCAGTTAAGCAAAATGAGTCGGACCGCCGCGGCGGCCGGCGTCCTGCCGCTCGTAACGTGCCCGTGACGGATCATCTGGTGGTAGGCACCCCCGGCAAGATCCTTGACCTGATCAAGACCCGCTCCCTCAACACGACCGGCGTCCGCATCTTTGTGCTGGACGAGGCGGACCAGATGGTGGACACGCAGGGCATGGGAGACCAGACGCTGCGGATCAAGCGGACCTTGCCCCGCTCCGTTCAGACGCTCCTCTTTTCCGCAACCTACCGCGATGAGGTGCGGGCGCTGGCACTTAAGATCGCGCCCGAGGCGAACCAGATTTTTGTGGACCGGGAGGACCTGTCGCTGACCCGCGTTGCCCAGTTTTACCTGGTCTGCGACTCGGCCGCCGCCCGCTTTGACGTCCTGTCAGAGATCTACGAGCTCCTCACGCTCTCTCAGTCGGTCATTTTCGTCAACTCACGGCGCGGGGCGGGCGCGCTCGCCACCCAACTCCGCGACGCGGGCCACACCGTGTCGCTCCTCTATGGGGGGGACATGACGCCGCAGGAGCGGGACCGGGTGCTTGACGAGTTCCGGACGGGCACTACCCGGGTGCTCGTCACCACCAATGTCCTGTCCCGGGGGGTGGACGTGGCGGGTGTGACGGTAGTCATCAACTACGATATGCCATTGGAGGGGACGACCCGCCGGGCCGACCCTGAGACGTACATCCACCGCGTAGGCCGGACCGGCCGCTTTGGGCGGAAAGGCATTGCCATCAACTTGGTGCATGACGCCGCGTCACGAAAGGTGCTCCAGGATATCGAGACGGCGTATCAGCATAAGATGACTGAGGTGGCGGATGCGGAAGAGCTTGAGGAAAAGATCAAGACGATGTAGGGAGTGCTGCATGCAGGCAAGTGATGGGATGAGGAGGCGATATGGCCGTGTGCCCGAGTCGCGTGTCCGTCGGGAGTGTTCTTCGTGTGTGGTCACTCTCGTGTCTTTTTCCGTCTGTTTTTCCTTCTGCTCCCTTTCTGTTGTTTGTCCCTGTCACCGTTGGCCTTACTGCCTGGTACGCTGAGATATCTCTTGCCGTATCGTCGCTGTTGTACCGGTGCCGGTGCGTCGAGCGTGGCAAAGTCTCCCAACAGACGAGCAAAGTGTCCTGCGCCAAGCGCACGGCTGGATGTCTTCCTCAAAGAGTTCCCACGCAGCAGCCGGCGGTGCCTCACGCAACCCCGCAACCCTTTCTCGCTGGCTCTTCACTCGCTTGGCTCGGTCGCCTTCTCAGCCTCGGGCTCATACACGTACGCATCGCGGCGCTCAATGATCTCCGCCACCATCTCTCCCGTCCGCCACCCGCCGGCGTCCCCATCCAACTTCCGCCGCACGTACACGTTGCGCACCCCTCCGTAGCGGGTATCCCCGTACAAGTCGAGTCGCATGGTCGGGTCCACATACGCAAGGCCCACCTGCGCGCCGTCAGGATCAAAAAACTCGCGCGGCAAGGTGCGCGTCAAGACGCGCACCAGCCCCTGCACATCCGCTGGGAAGGAGGTGGTGGACGACCCGGGCACGTCGTCCCGTCCAGGCCGCAGCTGGTGCTCCAGCAGCTGTATCACCCAACCCGACGGGCCATAACGATAGCCACACACAATGAACATCACGCCCGTGTAAACGGCGCCTTCGGAAGCTGCCAACGTCCATTCAGAGTAGTTGACAAATAGCCGCTTGTCAGGCACCACCGTCTGACCAATGCGACCAAAAGACAACAAGCCGCCATCCTCCATCTTGATTGACCCATCCGCGTCAGGGGGGGGCGGCCCGCTGCTGTCGGCAGCCGGTGGCGGAGTCCCGCCGTGCGCGGTAGGGGAGTAGATGAGCGCCCACTCGCCCGCCAGAGCCAGGTCTGCAAACATGTCGGTCAGGGGGCGCTGTCCCTGCCGCTGCAGAGAGGCGACCAGCGCCTCCACCACCTGGCGGCTGTTGTCGTTGGCGGCCGGCCGCATGGCAGAGGTGGCAAGTTCGGTCAGACGCTTGCGGCCGGCGGCAAGCAGGTCCTCCTGGGACATTAGGGGCAGCGCAGTGCGGAAGGTGTTGTCCACACCACCAGCCGCGTCAAAGTCGCCTGAACCGGGTTGTTGTCCCGACGGAGGGGGGAGAGGCCCGCCATTGGCCGGCGACGGGGAGGCGGCCGTGGCGACCAACGCCGGTCGGGAGCGGCGACAGGCGAGGAAGGAAACCGAGTGTGCTCCGCTGGTGAGGACGGGGAGTGACGCGAAGAAAGCAGGTGACCTCCAACCAGCAGTAGGGGCCGGCATGGTGACAAAAACGACAACAGGTGGAACAGCAATAGCCTAGTGCGCACGAGGGTCAGTCGTTTGAACCCGGCGAAGGAGATCCTGCCACTCCGGCCTTGCCATCATGGCGGCGAGTACAACCACAGCTGTGGTGATTTCTGATAAGTCTAGGATCAACGTATTGAAGAAGCAAAACAAATAGTTGTAACTGTTGTATTTGTACATACATGCATTGCGGTTGTGTATTTGATGAGTGTCATTGCGTGGTTGGTGTTGGACCCCGAACGTAGACGAGGGACGTCTTCGCCGCGCTCGCCGTTGGCCTGGCATCCAGAGTGTTCTCTGTCAATACCTCTCCCACCGACCCCTGCAGCGGTCCCTCATGCGCCGTCAGCCATGGAGGTGACTGCTTCTACCCTCCCCTCCATGCTCTCTGACATATCTGCGGACCTGTCTTGCTGCTCTTTTGCTGCGTTTGACTTGGAATTCACGGGTCTGCCGCCCGTCTCGCCCCTCCCCGGGGATACCCCCCAGTCTCGCTACACGGCCTGTGTGGGGCGTCCAGCCTCCCTGCCACGTTCCATCCCTGTCGGTTCGGGCCCCGCTCCTGGCGAGGGCTTGCTCTCCGCCCAGCCCCTCCTCCCCGTTCCCCTGACGGCCAAGAGCCACGCGGAGCAGTTCCCACCCTGCCAGTTTGGGCTCGCGATCTTTCGGTACGACTCCGGCGGCGGCGGCTGGCAGGTCCGGCCGTACAGTTTTCCTCTGGTGCGGCGGCCAGTGTACCCTCCGCGGGGTGGCCGCTTCCCGCTGGTCGACACGTCCTTCTCCCTCTCTGCCTCGACGGTCGGCTTCCTCTCGGGCGTCGGCTTTGACTTTTCCCGCACCTTTGCAAAGGGCAGCAGCTGGCTTCGGCCAGACGAAGAGGCCGCTGCCCGGTCCGCCCTGACCGCTCACGCGGCCAAGGCCCGCGATGCGGTGTCGCTGCGCTCCCTCCGCCCCCCCGAGGCGGCCTTCCTTGCCACCACCACCGCGACCATCCGGGAGTGGCTGGGAGATGCCACCCGCAAGTCCCAGCGTCTGGAGCTCGACGCCTCCCCGTCGGCGTTTCGACGCAAGCTCGTGTACGACCTTCTTGAGCGGGAGTTCCCGACGCTGGAGCCGCGTGCGTCGGCGGACAAGAGCAAACTGACCCTCACCGTCATGGGTTCCGAACAGCAGATGGCCTATGCCGCCGCCCGTGTGAACCGCGAGGGGGGTGGTGTGGACAAGGCGCTGGGGGAGGCGGTCGGCTTTCGGCGTGTCATTGACCTGCTGGCCTCCAAACGGGTGCTCCTCGTCGGCCACAACTGCTGGATGGACCTCATCAAGTGTGTGTCGGCGTTTGTGGCACCGCCACCGCCGAGTTTGCCAGCCTTCAAGGCCCTCGTACGCTCTGGGTTGACCCCACACCTGGTCGATACCAAGCACCTTGCCGCCGTTATTAGCCGCTCGCCAGCCACCCCGCGGGGGCTCCGCGCGGCGCTCGCGGCGTCGGGAACGGGGTTGGAGGAGGCAGCACGGGCGCTTGCAACCGTGGCTGCCGTGTCGGAAGGTGGAAAGGGCGCACAGGGGGAGGTGGAGGGGGCAGAGGGGACGAGGCGGGTGACGCTCGAGCGGACTGCCTTTGCGCCAGGCTTTCGGCGGTACGAGATCCCGGCGGGGTCTGAGGCGGCCAGCCACTACCACGACGCTGCATACGACGCCTACGAGACGGGGCGCCTGTTCCTCAACCTGGCGGCTGTCACGACAGGTGTGGGGGGAGGTCGCCTGGACGGCCGCATCCGGGAGCTGTCGGCTCCGCGCTTGGGCGGGCCGCCGCCGTCGGTGTGCCAGCCAGGGACAGCTGGCGGTGTCGTTTCGGATGCATCATCTGCCGACGACGACGTGGACGTTGACGGGGACGCAGAGGGCCTACTGCCGTCGCTCGTCAACCGGGTGCCTCTTCCGCGCTGCGGCGGGTACGAGTACGTGGATTTTGGTGACACGTCAGGCGGCGACGAGGCCAACGGATGGGAAGACCGCACAGACGTGTTACACCTATCTGGCGTTTTCCCCCCAGCCGCAACAGCGGATGCTGCAGGGGTCACCCCTGCGCCCACCCCCGCTTCCGACCCCGCGGCCGACGCCAATGGCGACGGGGTTACCCCCCCTGCCCATCTAGCGAGTCCCATCCCCCCTTCTCGACGGCTGTCGCAGGAGGCTGTCCTTTCCGCTCTTGCCGGCGCGCTCCCTTTCAGCACAGAGCGGCCTGGTGTGTGGTGGCTGGCCCCCCCCGGGACGCTGCTGCTTGTGGCTGCTGCGGCGGACCCCGCCGCCCGTACCGACCCTGCTACCGCTGCGGCGGTCGCCGCCGCGGCTGCACGCCGGGGGTGGGTGGCGGAGACGTACGGCGCGTACTTGGCCCGCGTTCGGGCGGCGGACGCAGTGGCGCTGGGGGGGGACGCCGCCGGGGCGGGGGGGAGGGGGGAGGGGCTGGTCGCTAAGCGCCCGCGGGAGGCGTGCCACCCTGGGGTGGGGGAGGTGGGGGGGGCGGCCGCCACTGTAGGGGGCTCCAGCAGTGGCCCACCCGCAAAGCGGGCTAAGCGCGACGATGCCGCCGACGGGACGTTGGCGGACGACGAAGGCGGGAGCGCAGCCGTGCTAGCGGCGGTCACGGCCGACGCGGCACCGCCGGCCGCCCCTTTGACGACGGTGGCGGCGGCACCGGCGCCACAGGAGGAGGACTTGGGCGTGGTGGTGACGCTGGCGGCCACACATGACGCAGGGGGGTCGTGACGCGATGTGGCGGGGGGGGGGGGTGGTTGGGGGGTCGGCGCCCATTCGCCCGGCCAGTGGCTTCGCCGGCGGCGGCGGCGGTGGCTGTGGCGCCGCCGGTGGAGGCGGTGGCTGTGGCGATGCCGGCGGGACGCCGGCGGTGGCTGCGCTGTGGTGCTTGAAGGGAGGTTCAGGAATCGGCCCGAAATCGTGCTTGCGGGCTGCGCACTCGTTTGTGGACCCCCTCTCACGGTACGATGCGCCCCAGTTTTCTCTATTTTTTTTGCCTATCTCCTGTGGTCGTGCCGTCGGTCGACATACACCCTGCGTACCACCATTACGTGAAGCACCGTGAGCAGAGCTACAAGAGCATGTCAGAGAGCAGGGCGTATGTCGCCCGACCGTCACCGTCCTGTGCGCCCCACAGCAGCTGTCAAAAACACCCCGCAGAAAATTGTGGAATCCACAAGAAAACCTCTGGACAGGGCCTCAGCATACGCATTCTCCCTGGAAGCCGCCGGGCCTACAAAGAGTACTGATTGGCTTGTGACCGAGGGCACCACGCGTGCTGAGTGATAATTGGCTGATGCACTCGAGTGCCGCGCGGTGCTCCGCAAAGTTTTGCACATGGCCCACAGCGGATCCGCAAAATCCGAGAGAAAACGCGTTCCACAGCCATCCTGGCCACCGTCTTTGGACTCGTCTGCGGGCCCCGCAACAGGGCAAAACAGGCTTTTTCTGAACCTCCCTTGAAGCACCACAGCGCTGCGGCGGAGACTCGGCCGGCTCAATGGAGAGCTTCAGCAGGAAGGATCTGGCAAGAGATCTCGGTAATTTCTCGGTAGCGTGGCAGCAGAATTTTCTTGCCAGAACTGAGGCTGCAGGACCTTCAGCAGGTACCAGATCTCGTTATGGAAACTGCACGTTGCGTGGATATAGTTGACATGAAACGTGGAGCGAGCAGCACGTCCCTGCCGGAGGGGAACCGCCCCAGATCGGTCGCCCGCCGAGGGATGCATTGCGTCGCCGAGAAGGACAGGTCCTGCAGCGGGAGACAGGTGTGGTGCGGAGGCGTTGGGCGGGCACACTGGCGGAGGAGGCAGCGTGAGGCGATTGTGTCTCGTCGGACCTTGCCAGTTCGATCTACCGCGCGTCGCTGGACTGGGCGCGACGCAGCGCCGTTCGCAGCCGACAATTGCTGCTCAGCACAACACGTGTCCTCCTCCCCGTACCGAGATCCACTTCCTTATGCTGGGCCACATAAGGGTTTTTTCATTACCAGATCTCGTTAAGCGGAGGCTACGTGGCAAACGTGTCAAGTATATAACGAGATCTTAACGAGATCTGTGCCTGCTGAAGCTCTCAAATGGGGCTGTCACCGGGTATTGCAGTTTTCCAAATTTTGGTAGATCCGGGCAAGAACAACAGTGCAAGAACAACAGTGTGAGCCAATCGTGTGCTGGCAGCTGAGGGCGAGCCAATAGTGTGCTATAGGTGCCCGATCACTTGAAGCCAATGATTGGCTGCGGCCACAGGAGGCCTCTTCCCCATTGCTGGTTGGTCAGAACACTGTTGTTCTTTCGTCTGATCTACCGTGAGCTTCCTTTCATCTCGGCTCGATCCTCTCAGGAACAGTTGTGCAGCTTGCCACAGAGTATTCTAGGATTAATGTTGGACACTGTAAGGGGATGCTCTGATTGGCTGTTGAGATCGGCGACGCGGGACAGACTACAAGTCCGACTTATGACTTGAAAGCCAATGTTTTGTGCTATGCATTAATCTATGAATAGCCCGCATTGGTGGACGTGCCCTGAGCGTGTTCGGGAGAGCCAGGCTTTTCACCGAGGGGGCAGTCCCCCTCCGGAGGTAAGCGCTGAAAGCGCCGATACACGATTTGAGTCGTAACTGGAAAAGCACGCTCGCGAGAATCAATGAAGTCATCACGAGTGGCAGGTTGTCTGCTTTTTTTTTTTCTTTCTCAGGCCATCTGACATCCAACCTCATAACTGACGGGATCGTGGTTGCTTCTCACAGCGACCTCCGCCTCACCGGCCCACCTACCCCACCGACCCGCCTGCCACCATTGAGTTCTCGGGAGCGGGACGGCAACTTGGGTTTTGATCGTTGTCTGCCTACCGATCAAAATCTGTAAGGTGCCGTTACACCGCGTCTCGCTCGGTCTATGCCATCCCCAAGGCAGACGCGGCTGGCCGGCGCCAATCTCAGCGCCCTTCCCGTATTCCCGCTCAACTCGCTTTCGCGTTGTCGCCGCCCACCGGCGCCAGCGGCCTCTTGGGGCGCAGTCCCCCGTCGTCGTGGCCGACGCAGCGCTCTGCAGTGCTTCAGACCTTCAATGAATTCAGTGCCGCGAAGTCAATCTTCATAGTCTGCACGCCATTCATATTGAAAGTTTTCGAATAATCAATGTGCAATTTTCTACAGGTCTGGCACACGAGTATTTACGTGGGCGGACCGCGCGAACGGCCCGGTTCCCGACGACCCTCTGCCAAAGCAGAACACAACGACACTCAGTGGCCCGTTTCCCCCCCCCCCTGGCGACGGCGGCGGCGCGCCCACCCCCTTCACCCGCGCCTCCCAGCCGGCCCCCCCCCCGTCCCCCCCCCTCCCCCTTCTACAGGTCTAGCACACGATTATTGCAGCTTGAAACGCACTTGGCCGGTGCTGCAGGACTGAGTATCCACTAGCTGAGGATGGCTCCTCCCTCAAGCAGGCGCCTGCCCTCTGGATCCCCACGCGTTGCACGATATCTCCCAGAGTGGCTGAAGCGGCGTGCGCTTTGTCTCCCAACAAGACCAATGGAGCAGCATGGAGGTCAGATGTCGCCACCTCCCAAGCAGCGCAATGCGGGGAAATCCCATCGCGGTTGTCGCGCGGAGCTTGGGTCCCACTGCTTGTCATATCTGTGGACGTTTCGTGGTGGACAGCTGCTGCCTTCGCCCCGGCGACTCTATGCGGCCGCTTTTTGTTCCGCGAAATGCCTCCTTTGGCGAGCACGTGGTGCTGTAGCGGCTCCAGCATGCATGGCCGCGCTGTCCTGCGCCGTGCCTGATTCCTTGCAAAGCTTTTGAATTGAATTGATGCTACTGGTGTTTTTCGCACTTTCGCAGACTAAAGTCATACAGACACGTGGACTTTCTTTTCACCGAATGGTTAGCGAACACTGCTGATTTGGTTGAGAGTGTGATACACTGAACATATTCCCCTCTGATGTCTGCCTCCAGCTTCACGACAGGGCCAGAGACGGGGGGCACTGCGTATGGATCGAAGGCCTCCGATTGAGCGAGCCTTGCATGCGCGTGCGTGCTCGCGCCCCACGGCGCCCGTTCTGCCACCCCACGTCCCCCGTTCTAGTACCCTCCGTCGCCCTCCCACCCCACCCTGCAGGCGGCGTGGCCGTGAGTTTTCCGCCTCGTTCGTCACTCGCTATTCCCGGCCGTCGCCCATGGCCAACCCCCACTCTCTCTCACCCTCCCACCTCTCCGCCTTCCTGTTATCCTCCCCACTCTCCTTGCACCCCTCTCCCCCCTTCCCTTGCCGCCCCCCTTTCCCCCCCCCCGGGCAGCGGACCCCCTTTCCATCGACCCCCCTTTTCCCTCTTACGCCCCCTCTCTCTCCGCTCCCCTCTCCGCCCGCGGTCCTCGTTTTTCATGATGGAGTAGGCCAAACGTCCCCTGCCCCCGTCCACGAGCACGGACACACGCACGACCGGTGACCGTTGGACACGCGACGGGTCAGCACGGGAGAGCAGAGGGCCAAGTGCTTCCAGTTGTGGATCCGTCCCGGGCCGGCATGATGGCGGCCAGCCGCCGCAGCGCAGGCCGGGCGGTCGGGGCGGCGGCGGCCGACACGGGCAAGAGGGGGGAGTGGGGGGCGGAGGCGCACGCGCGCGCGTGCGCACGCAGCGGGGGAATCCTCTCCCTCCCGGCCGCGCGGCACATGGCGTGCAGTGATCACGACGGTGGGGCGCTTTGCGATGGCGGTTGCACGAGCCGTCTGCGGCGGCGGGTGGCGACCGCCGGCCGGTCGCCGGCACCCCCTCCACTCGTACCCCCCCCCCCTCCCCACCGCCGCCTCGCTCGACCGGCGCTTCCCCCCCAGGGGATGCGGTGGGGCGCGCCGGCGGCTGGCGCTCGGCGGCGCGCGCCCTTTGGCGGGCCCACTGGCGCGCACGGGCGCGCCAGCGACCGGCGTGCGGGCGCGTGCCGCAGCCATTCCCGCCGCCGCGCGGCGGCGGCGACCGCGGCAGCGACGGGCGCGCGCGTCGCCGTTCCCCCCCCCGCCCCACCCCGGTGCACGCCAGCCCACGCCAGCCCGCAAGCCCTGGCCGGTGCGCCACGCTCGCCTCTCCATCTCTCCTCCCTCCCCCCCCGCGTGGTCGGCCCGCTGCCGGGATCGCTGCCGCATCCGCCGCGGCTGCTACCGCTGCTGCCGCGGCCGTAGTCCCCGGCGCGGTGCCGCCAATGGTAGCGGCGCCCGCCCGCCGCGTACCGTGGGCATGTCACCGCTGCCGCCGCTGGGCGGCCGGGGCGGCCACCGCGGCGCCCCCGCCCCGGCGGCGGCGGCGGCGGCGGCGGCGGCGGCAGCACGGCGTCCGACAGGCGGCGGCGGCGGCGCTGGGGGTGCTGGTGGCAGCGGCGACGGCGACAGCGACGTGGGGGGGGGGGGTGGCGGCGGCGGCGGGGGCGACGGGCCCGTGGCGGAGGAACCCCAGGAAGCGTGGTCACCCGTGGGGTGGGCCTGGCAGCCGTCGCCTGCCGCTGCCGGCGCGGTGGCCGAGCCACCACCGCCGCCGTCATCGCTGCCACCAGCACCACCACCGCCGCCGCCGCCGCCGCCGCCGCCTGGGCGGGGGCGCGCGCGCAGCCCCTATGGTGGCGGGGGGGCCATGCCGCTGCTAGCGGCCGCTACGGGGTCCCCGCCGCGGCGGCTGCCCCCGCCGCCCCTGCCGGGCCGGGGATCGCCCCGCGATGCCACCCCAGCGGCATGGCGTCAACCCCCTGCGGTCGCCCTGCCACCGCCACAACAGCTGTTGGTGCCAGGCGGGCGGGGCGGTGGTGACGGCGGCGGCAGCAGCCGCCATGGGGCCCCGCCAGGCGGCAGTGGCGGCGGTGGTCGGGGGGGAACCAAGCTAGGTGAGCCGCTGCTGGGGGGGTGGCGGGAGCGGCCGCTGCTGCGGCCGCTCTCGGAGCACCTCCAGGCGCCCCCTGATCGGCTGCAGCCGTTACCAGACCGCCTACAGCCGCTACCAGACCGGCTGCAGCCGCTGTCAGATCAGCGGCAGTCCCTGCCAGACCGCCTGCAGCCGCTGCCGCCGCTGCCGCCGCTGCCGCCCCTTCCAGACCGACAGCAGCCGCTGCCGCCTCTGCCAGACCGACGGCAGCCGCCACGGCCACTGCCAGACCGACCGCAGCCGCCGTTGCGTGCCGCCATGGTTGACGACGGGCGCCCCCCCATCGATAGGGAGGACGCCAATGAAAGGACACACGGATTGCCACCGCGGCAGGGGCCAGACGCGCGCTTGGAGCACCCCCCCCCCGGGCGCCAGCTGCTGCCAGAGCGCCCACTAGGTGTCATTGCCGTCACTGACGCCAGGGGGGGGATGGCAACGGCGGGTGCCGCCTCCGCCGGCACATCGCCCCTGCCCGGCGTGGCACACGCGTGGCCGTCGACGCACCGACCACCAACCGCTTGGGCGCCCACGCTGGGACCGTTTCCGCCGTTAGGGAGCTTGGGGCCCCTGCCAAAGCTGGGGTCGTGGCCCGCCGGCCTAGGGGGGCCCACTGGCGAACCTGGCGGGGGGGGTAGCTCCTTTGGAGGGAACCCCGTCGGCGGCGGAGGTTGTGACGACGGCGGTATCCGCGGGGGCGGTGTCGGCGGCGGCGGTGTGGGCGACGTCGGCGCCGGCGCCAGTGGCGGCGGTCGCTTGGTGTCGCCAGGTCGCGGCTCGCGGGGGGATGGCACGCCCGCTGTCCGGCTGGGCGTGTCCCGCCGGTTTGCATTTGGCGTCTCTGGGGGCAGCAGCTACAGCGGCAGCGGCGGCTCCACCAGCGCCATGGCCATGGTAGGGGGTGGCGGCAGCTACTCGGACGCCATGGAGGTGAATATAAGCCGCCCGCAGGGGGTGGCAGCCGTCACCAGCGCCGCCAGCAGCGGCGCCATCCCGCCCATGCGAGGTGGACTGCCGTCGTTAGGCGTGTACCGGCCGAGGGTGGGACCGGACACCGAGGGCGGTGGCGACGGCGGCGCGGCAACGTGGGGTCCCTCTCGTCCAAGTGGCGGCAGGGGCGGCGTGGCTGCCACCGGTGGGGGGGCGGGGGGCATGGGCGTGTACAGCGGCCTTAGAGAGCCGCGCCTCCTCTGTGACGACGCGATGGAGCCGCATGAACTGCCTGGAGGTGGGCGTGGAGGGGGACCGCTGGCGTCCACCTCATCGGGAATGACGCTGTCGAGAAAGGGTTTGAGCGGTGGTGGCGGCGGTGGCTGGGGGGTGGTCGCTGCCGGCGGCGGCGGCGGTGGCGGGGGCGTCGACGCGGGTTGCGACGGGGCTGGCGGCGGCAGCGGTGGTGTTGGTGGGTGGGGCGGGGATGGTGCCGACGGCGGAGCGCCCCGCGGGGGTATCAGCCCCATCCTGTCAGAGCGGGAGCGCAAGGACTATCAGCGCAAGCTTCGCAACCGCGAGACCGCTCGCGTCTCGAATGAGAAGCGCAAGGCCAAGTTCCTCACCCTCCAGGCGGACGTCGAGATGCTGCGGCCGAAGGCGGCGGCGGCGGCGGCGCTGCGGGAAGAGGTGCTGCCGCTGCGCGCAGAGGTGGCGGCGCTTCGGGGGGTGGTGGCGACGCTGCGGGCGGAGAATGCACGCCTCGTGGCGGAAAATGAAGGGTACCGGTCACAGCAGCACGGGTACCGATGAAGAGCGTGCCGGGGCTACGCACAATATCACTGGCCTGTGAATGGCCCCTCTGGCGGTAGCGGTGGACGTGTCGGTGGCGGCGGCGGTGGTGGCCATGTGCGCGGGGTGGCACTGCTAATTTGAATAGTAATACGCTCCATATGTGTTGTGTCTCAGACAAGGATTGATGGGCATCCCGCCTGGCTTCTGCTGTTGGCGTTCTCTACCGCTGGGTGTCCGCGAGCGGATGGTCCCCGATTGCGCCGCCCTCCCTCCCCATGAACCCCCGCTTTTTCCCGAGTCGACTCATCCTTGGATAGGATGCTCCCCCCCCCCTCGGTGGCCCCGCTGGATGCAAGCAGCGGCAGTCGTCCCGTTTCCACGTGCGGCGAAGGGCGGCGGGTGGCGGCCTCGCGCTTGCGGCCGCGGATGTGGTCGCCTGGGGACCCAACCGGGGTCTGGCAATTGGATGGCCCCAATCGGCTGTTGCACGACTGGGGGGACGCTTCCACGGCCGAGTGCTCCGCTGTTCAACAGTGCTGATTGGGGCACGTTTTGTGCGAGCAAACACCTCATCCTTTGCAGGCGTGCGACGGCTCGCGAGTGTGGCAGATACGCAGGGGGTGAAGCCGATGTGCTGTCAGGTGGAGGTGGCGTACAGCGAGGGAGGCGGCGGCGCTAGCTGGTCCATGAGGGGCAGTTTGGTGTTCTGGTGTGTCGTGTGTCAAGATAGGCTCAGACATTGACTGTGCGAGTCTTTCAAACAAGAACGACTTCGACTTCTTCTGAGACCGCTTTGTACCTTGGCCAGGGGAATCCCACTGATGAGGAGTTCACCAGGTGAGACATCAAACGGTCGTCAGATTGTGCACTGCTGGCCGGCAGCCACCCGCGTGCTAATCGCGCGCTGGTCGTCACGCCGTGAGCCGGCCCGGGACATCGCGCAGACTACTCTTGCTTCATTATTAATCTTTTTACCTGTCGAGAGAGGCCGTTGAGGGGCGCAATCTCGCGACGCAGCACGCCATTCTGAGTTGGTGTAGTAGGGGACACAGCTCCAAGCGGCACGATCAAGTTGGCTATGGCGTTCCTGTCCTCCCGTACCTTTATCTCATGATGTGGTACGATAGGGGGCGCGAGTGCGTTGAGAGGATGACTACCACACGTGTCTATTCCTGCCCATCACGAGAGGTATCACAATAATGATGCTCAGGCGCCGGACAGTTCTCCGGTCCGCCAAAGAGCGTGCAGTCGCGAGGTCGGAGAAGTGGTGGACCAGCGGCGAGCTTGGAGAAGGGCCGCTGGCGCATTGTGCTTTTCAGCGCCACCGGCTTGGCTTTGTGCGGCGCTTGCGTTGCCTGGTCAGACACTGGTCTGTGGGCCTGGACGCGGACGGCCGGGACGCTTCAACTGCCGGGTGCTAATCGTTTCAGCTACCCGGCCCTGGGATTCCGATCATCACAACTGCTTCGCAAGAAGCAGCAGCCCGGGACACGAAATTTTCGGCCTGGCGTGTCACTTAGTGGGCGGATACACCAGCCCCGACGTCGCCTCTGGGTTGCCTACCGGTGGGGCTCCCTGTGACCTTCCCTCACGCTGAACAAGCCTGTGCTGAGGTGATGTACAAAGCCCATGCGCGTCACTCTTCGACGTTGTGTTCGCGGTTATCCCATCGACCTTCTCCGTTGAACTCTACGAAGCCACTCCTCAATTTACATGTACAGTTGGAGCTGACGAGAATGCCTGTATTTACAAAGAGTACGGTCTGAAGAATTGAAACAAGTACCGTGCCGTGCTGGCTCGGGAGTCACGAAGTCCGATCGCCATCTGTCGTATTCCCGAGTTCCTAGCTCCGCTCCCCCGCCATTACCATGCACCCCCACTCTTTCGCTTTGGTCTGCAATTTCTCCGCCGCCGGTCTGGTAGGCCGCCGTGGAGAGGCCGGACGGCGCAGCGCAGCAGCTGCAAGATCCAAGAATGCAACGAGGTCGTGCACGAGAAGGGAAGCACCGGCAAAATAACAAACTTCGCACACGCCTCGACGAGGTGGTTCTCATGCTCTATGCCAAGAACGGGAACTCGCCACAGCTTCCCCTTCAGAGACGAGCCCGCCTGCACTGCGCAGTGCTCCTTATCCCGGGATCCACGTCAAGCGGCTTCAACGCTTGAAGCGCTTGAAGAAACCTTGAATTCTCTTGAAGCGCTCGCGTTTCGAGGTCCGCCGACCCGCCTAAACGGCTGCGAATCAGACCTTGAATCGAGCAATTAGAGCACTTTATACCATGATGCGCAGAATGGAGGTGAAGAGGGAACACACAAAGGGAAAGAACACCGGACTCCGCACGTCAGACAGGCGCGCAGACGGGCATCCGCTGCTGGGAGTGCAGGATACAATCGACAGAGCAGAGGGCCTGCAGAGCGCGGGCGCGAGGCGAGCCGGGCTCCTTCGCACCGCGTCGCCGTGATCTCACTCGAAAGTCTGGTTCACTACATAGCCCCCCTCTTCAACGCACATTTTTGATAAATGGGTGCTTTTCCATACAACTCGGAAGAACTGTTAACACAACTACATTACGTGACCTCGCTGTCCGCACGTAGTTGTTGTCAGCACGGTCAAATTTTCGCCGCTGTGCGACCAGCACGTCATCCAGGACCTTTGCCTTCTCTAGACTCCGGGACGCGTGTGTTCCCCGGCAACAGCGTCGTTCACGCTGTCTCTGTCTATCCCCCCCCCCGTTTCCCCCCTTGGAGCCTGTATACACGCCGTTTAGCTGGTTCTGAACATGGCGGACCGGGGAGGTGGCGGCGGCCGCGGCGCGGTTGGGGAGACGAGCATTTCGTCATGGCTGGCTGACATTCCGCCCGTCACTCGGTACCTGATGCTTGGCACGGTCGCTGTCACATGTGGCTCGGCACTGGGCGTGGTCTCCCCATCAGTGTTTGTGCTCGACTGGACGGCAGTCTTTGGGCGCTTTCATGTGTGGCGCCCACTCTTCACGATGCTGCACCAGCAGACGCTCAACTTCAACTTTCTGCTCAAGATCATGTACCTCTACCAATACTCTAAGCAGCTTGAGCTGGGTGCTTTTGGTAACACCGCCGACTACGTTGCCGGGCTGATGTACGTCTCTCTGGGATTGCTGCTGTGCACCGCGGTGGCCCCGTTCGCGGTGCTGGGCCCCGCCCTTATCTCGGCCATTGTGCACTTGTGGGGACGTCACAACCCCACACTCCCGGTGTCGCTCTATGGCTTCGTGTCCATTCCGGCGGGCTACCTTTCGTTTGCGCTGTTGGCCCTCTTCTTTGTTATCAATAACGGGGCGGTGGACTGGCAGGGCATTGCGGGCATCGTTGTTGGCCACGCCTACTTCTTCATGGACCAGATCTATCCGACCCTGCCAGGCCGTGGGGGCGCACGGCCGCTCAAGACGCCTTCCTGGGTCGTGACCGCGGTGGAGCGGTTGAACCAGCCAGGCAGCGGGCAGCCCACGACGCCCGGGCGCCCAGGAGGGGGTGCGGGCGCATCCTCGCCCGCTGGCCGCTCGTCGTTTGGCGCGTCGGGCAATGCGAGCGCAGCGACAGGAGCGACTCGGGGGTTCTCTACGGCTGGCCTGCGGTCGTCGGTTGCGGCAGCGACCGGTCAGGGGCGCTCCTGGGGGTCTGGTCAACGGTTAGGCTCGAATTGAGGCGGCCGGCCGCACGTGTGTATTCCCTCTGTGCACTCTCTGTGTCTGGCCTGGTGGGGTTTTCTTGTTTGATTTTGCGGATTGTATAGGCTATGTCGTGTGATCGTGACATCCGTTTTGTCAGCTGGGGACTCGGACCCTCCGGTCATGTGTTGTGTGTGTTGCCGCATCGTCCAGACATTGTACTCTGTTGTACGTGACATGCCACCTCATCGATGCAGTTGTACTTGTACAGTCGTGTACCGCCGATACACACTGTTGCCGTCAACAGGTGCCGTCCGGGAGGTGTTTATGGAGGGGAGCGGGCAGTCGGCAGGTTTCTGTGGCCCGTTCAGAGCGCACAAGGAAGTCAGGACACCATCTGCTGTTGGTCCAGCAAAAGAGTCCCTGTCAAACCGGCGAGAGATTCGAGCGGTCTGGGACGCGCGCGTCCGGGACGCGGTCTGGAACGAGGTCTGAGAACCGGTCTGGGAAGCGGTCCAGAAGACTGCGGTGGAGCCCCAAGCTGCATGAGATCGAGGTGCAGGGCGACGTGCTATCCACCTCCCCGTTCCGTGCCCACCGAGCCCCGTCATGTCGAATGCCTCCCAACGTACTGCCCAGCGTGGGGTCAAGCGTGAGGCCTGCGAAGGAGCCACCCACCTGTGGTGGATTACCCTCACAGCCTGTGGTACCCAAATGGGCCGCGAGTCCCGCCAGATGGATGGGATCCAGCGCGATCGACCGCGGTTCGTACGCGTCCATGCGGTCTGCCTCACGCAGCGGCTACGACGGCACCAGCCTGATGGCTGGGACCCACAATGGTGTGGGAGCGCGTGAGGCGGAGAGGAGCGGGCGCAGGGGGCAGGCGCAACAGAGCAGTGTCTGGAGCGTCGACCACCTGCTGAGTGCTTCCGGCCAAGGCGTACGACAGGAGCCTGGCCGTGGCTGGGGAGGGGAAGAGAAGAACTGCCGGCTGGCCCCTAGTCGTCCATCCGATGCACGCGGCAACGGCTGGAGCGGAAGGTCGGTTTAACCTGGACTGGCGCCGACAGAGGTGGCACCACCTCGGACCCGCTCTTCCTCCACGGGAGAGCGGATGTGTCCTGTGGGGGTGTCGGCTCTCAGCATGTGGGTCGCGCAACCACGAGCAGCGGAAAGGAACGGCAGTACGAACCGTGTCTTTGGTATTGAAGCAAAAGTGCCTACAAGGACCACTTCTTAAGCGGTCGCAGCCTCCGCAGCCTCCGTCTTCTTGAGGCTGCCCATAAACTTGGCCTTCTCGTCCGATGTCTGGAAGCGGCCATGACCAAACTTGGAGCTGGTGTCAATGAACTTGAGGTTGATGACCTCCTGGGCCGCCCGGGACGTCTGGTTGAACAGCGTCTTGCGGAGGGTCAGCACCCGCTTCTTCGGCCCCTGTACACCGCCCTTGATCATCACAAAGTCCTCGCGCACCAGACCGTAGTGGGGGAAGCCGCCCATGGGCGTGATGGACTTCTCCGTCAGGTCATAGTCCGTGGTCGCGTTCTTGGTATCGTCCGCCTTACCCAGGCGGTACACCTTCAGGTTGGTCTGCGTCCGGTGATGGTAGCCCATCTGCCCGGCGCGAGGGACAGTGTAGGACACGCGAGCCGGATGCCACGCGCCAATGCAGGCAACCTTCCGCAGCCCCCGATGGGTCTTGCGCGGCAGGCGGGTCACACCCCAGCGGGTGATGACGCCCTCAAAGCCACGCCCGCGCGTGACACCAATGACGTCAATCATCTCATCCTTGCCAAACACCGAGTCGACGCTGATCGGCTTCTCAAAGAGACCCTGCGCGTAAGCCAACTTGTCCGCGATAGAGCCACCGTTGATCTGCACCTCCATCATGTGCGCCTTCTTCTGGCGCAGGCGAATCAGCCGCATCTGGGTGTGCACCAGCAGCCGCACGACGGTGCAGTGCTTCTCAATCAAGGCAATGTCCGCCGCCAGACCGCCTTCGTCGTAGGCGGTCTTCGTGTAGCGCGTGAACGCCTTCTTCTTCGACTTGTACCAGTTCTTGTAGAAGCGGCGCTTCACCTCATCGTTCAGGTGCTGCGCCCACACCGTCTTCAGGGACCGCAGGCCACGGGGGGTCTCCACATAGCCAACCACGCCGACAGCAATCATCGGGGGCGCCTCAATGATGGAGACAGCCTCCACCACTTCCTTCTTATGCACCTTGGACCCCGGCTTGTCCACGTCACGCACAATGTGCGTCATGCCCGCCTTGTACCCCATGAAAGCGGTCAGGTGGCAAGGCTTCGACGCGTCATCCTTGGGGAACGTCTTCACCTTCCCGCGATGCCGCGCAGCGCGCTTGCGTGGCAGAAAGGCCAGCGACCCATGGCGGGGCTGCTCAAACTTCCGGTGCGACATGGTGGAAGCAACCCCGCAGGCGATGCGCACTGGTCACTCGCGACGCCGCCGGTGCCGTTGGTTGCCAAGACACCGCCCGACCACGACGCCCTCGTCCGCAGCAACCAACCGCCCGGCGCTCGACCGCGACCCGCAGGGGATCCCAATTGACTCGCAACGATCGGTCTGCGTTTCACACGATCGATTAGGTCAATTCCGGTCCAATGAGGCATCCAATCAAACCGTAGCAGCTGTCCCATCTTGCCAGAACTGTAATTCCTCACAGTTCTCGACTTAATATGACCACATGCCACAGTATTTTATCATTCTACTTTTTGTATAATCCTTGCTGAAGAGTATCTGCAGTGTTTATTTTGTTGGCTCAATGTGAAAATTGTCGCATCTGCGTCGACGGCGACGGCGCGGTGCAACAGCGTCTTATTGGCTAGTACGCCAAGCCTGTGCCTACCATTGGCTGCGATACTGTTAACGAAAATTGCTGACCTTGGCACATGAGACAAGCTTCTGACCTGCAACACGAGCTTCCTCACACATCAATCTTCCTGAAGCCGCACTTTCTCGTCGTCTGATTGGCCAGAAGACGAGCGTGACACAAACAACCGGTGCCGTCTGAAAGGCCTTGCAGACAGCCCACCCAAAATGTGATCAGATCGAGAGCGCGCTTCCCTCGATCTGCCCACTCCCGAGGCGGGATAATACCAGCCTTGGGAGGGAGTGTGCGGACGTGTCACGGTCGCCAGTTTACCCGAGAAGGAGTTGTGGAGAGCCACTTATCGCAACCTGAGAGCCCTCACGTACCATTGTCATGTGACGCTGCGTGTCTGGCACACCGATCATTACGTTGACCACGCGCACTGTGCTACGAACAGCGCTGAGAGCGCCTGTCAACAGACCACGCGGCGGTCCCTGTGGTGGCTACGTCACCTACGGAAAGTACTGTACGTTGCAAGAAAGCATAGATTGTACGTGCAGGAATGATTCCCCGGGGGCCGCTCTCGTACCAGACCCCTATCTGCCCCCCCTGGCCCCCCCCCTCCCCGCCGCAGCCCCCTCACAGGGTGCTCCGGGAGCTCTCTGTCGGGCGTGCGCGCCGCGCACCCGTGCTGTTAGGATGCTCCAGTGCGCGCTCTGCTCTCGGGTGGAGCTCCCCGGGGCGCCGTGCTGTGCGTTCGTGCATGGGGACCTTTCCAGCTGCAGGGGAGATGATCCGGGAGTCCACCCGCAAGACGACAACGCACTCGATGCGAGACCGGCGAGCATTGGTCGAGACTTGGACCAACCGAGGTGTGAGAAGGGAGCGCGTGGAGAGCGGCTGCGAGTGCTTGCTGTTGGACGTGTGACAGAAGGGGTGTCGCGAAGCTGGAATCGGGGCAAGTCGCGCGCAATCCGTTGATAGTTCGGCGAAATTCGTACGCAGTTCGGCTCCTCAGGCCTGCCTCGCACCCTCCCACGGCCGTGCTCCCCCCCCCCTTGGCGGCCGAGTCCTCCCCTGGGGTGGTGGAGTTTTCCTGGTGCCCCGGTTTTACAGCTGAATTGGGCACGCACGGATATGTAGCCCACCTTTCTGTCGGACCCGGCTCCAGCCGCCCTCCAACGCGAACCACCAGCAGACCACAGCCGACCACAAGTAAACGAGCTACTGTACAGTACATGCGCAGTACAAAAAATAGCCACGAGTACTGCCCAGTATACCCTAGTTTGGGTGGTACGTTTGCCCGACGATCTGGTACCTGCTGAAGGTCCCGCAGCCTCAGTTCTGGTAAGTAAATTCTGCTGCCACGCTACCGAGAAATTACCGAGATCTCTTCCCAGATCCTTCCTGCTGAAGCTCTCTACTAGTGTCTATTCTACCGGAAACGCGCATCATTTGATGCGCATCAGCGCATCATTTGATGCGGTCCGGTCTGCCGCCAGAAATCGTCGATTGCGTCACGTCTGCATAGGAAAACCGCCAGATGGACGGCTACAAACACGCCCGTTTCTCTTTCTTTGTAGCATGGTGGGCCATCCGCTCACTTGTGATGAGCTTGTGACCAATGGCCGTGAAGCGCACCCGCTGTGGGCACTTTCTGGTGCATGCTGGAGTAGCGAGGCGCGTCCTCGCCCCCAGCGCCGCGTCGACCAGCCCCAGCAGAAGGCGGCCGCCACCCCTCCCCCCCCCCTCCCCCTCCCCTCTCCCTTTCGCCGCGCAGTACGTGATCGCCCCCACCCGCATGACAGAGCCCGGCGGGAAACCGCCACTGCGGGGCGGTCGGGGCGGGCGGCACGGTAGGCGCCGACCGTTGCGCGCCCGGCCACGTTGGGCGGCACGCACAGGGCGACGCGGCGAAGCAGGGTCACGCGGCGGGCGTCGCCGAAGGTGAGGATGGGGGGGGGGGAGGGGGGGCGCCAGCCATCGCCGCAGTCGCCTCCGCCTCCATCCCGGCCCGCCGCCTCTGTCGCCGCCACCGCCGCCGCTCCCGTCGGCACAGGCGAGACCGCCCCCCCCCCCACCACCTCCCCCCGCCGCAAGCACGCTGCGCCGGTGGGTGCGCCACGGGCACACGCCCAACTGCTTCCCCCTCCACCTCGTCCCCCACCCCCCCACCCCCCCGCCCCTTGCCCACCGCGCCCGCCGCCCGCGCGCCCGCCGCCCACGTGTCCGCGCGTTGGCGGCGGCGGCGCGTCCGACGCGGCGCACGCCACCGTCGGGCGGCTGCGCCCGCCCGTCCAACCGTCCCTCCCCCCTGTCCCCTCCCGGCACGGGGGCCTTCGGCGCGCCCCGCCCGCTCGGCGGGGGCAAAGCGAGCGTGGCCGTCGGCGTGGCCGTTGGCGGTGTGCGCGCCGCCACCGTCGCCGCGGTGCCGCCGTGGATGAGGCTTCGGCTGTCATGTGCGCCGCCCCCGGGGGGGGTGCCCCGACACTGGGGGGGAACGGCGTCCGCCTGGTGCTATGCCGCCTGGCCGGCGCCGACGCGGCGGCGGCGGCAGGGGGAGCGGCGACGGCGCCGACGACGGCGGCGGTGGCGGCGGCGGCGGCGGATGGCGGCTGTGGCGGCGTGCCGCTGCTGGATGAGCGGGTGGTGGTATCGGGCCCCCCAGTGCAGTGGGTCCGCCCCCCGCCGTCAGCCGGCCGCCGCCGCCGCCGCGGCGGCCGCCTGTTGCCGCGGCTGGCGTCCTGGACACGGCGGCGCACCCCCCCCCCCCCCCCAGGTCACCACCGCCGCGGCCGCGCTGGCGGCGACGGTCGCGGCGCTGGCGGCGCCCGGGATGCCCCTCCTCGCCGCCTCCAACCTGGTCGCCCTCGCCGGCGGCGCTGCGCACACGGCGGCGTTCATGTCGTCGGGGGGGGGGGGGGGGCTGCTGCACCCCGCCGCGGACGGCGTCTTCCTGCTCGTGGGCCTGCTGTGGCGCGCGGCGGTGCTCGCCGCGTGGGCGCTCGCCGGTTGGGCAATCGACACCGTCGTGGGCGGGCCGCGCCCTTGGGAGGGCCGCCGCCGCCGGGGCCGCCGCCTGGGTCGGCAACGAAGAGGGCGCGCACGGATGGGGGCCGGTCGCGCGGTCACCCGCGGTGGGGCCGGCGGAGGGGTTGGTGGCCGCCGCGGCGGTGGTGTCTGGGGCGGGGGGGGGGAGTGAGAGGGTGGGGGTGGGGGGCGCCCACGGCGCGGAAAGCCCGTCACTGTGTCGGTTCTGGACCTGCTGGGATGCTCTGCTGTTACCCCAAGGGCAAACAGATGGCGCTGAGTCCGATTCTTGGGTCGGATTTGACGTCCGCTGGCGGGAAGGTTCGGCAAAGTCGCGATGAAAAACCGCATCATTTGATGCGAATCGCATAATTTGATGCGGTCGGTAGAATAGACACGAGTATCCCCTCCAACGGGCCTACCACGCCGCCGCACCTCTCCGCCTCCCTGCCCCCTTCCCCCCTCACCAGTAGTGAGTGGGGCGCCCTACCGACCAGGCGCAGACGTCGTGCACTGGGGCCGACGGCGGCGGCGGCTGCCGCACCTCCGCCGGTCCCCCTGCCGCCTTCCCTTGATACCGGCCGTGGGTGCGGCACCCGACCCGCTCGGGTCAAGCAATGCGTACGCGGGCCGACGCCATCACCTCTCCCGTTCCATGAACTCATCGTGCTGGCACACGTTCAGGTCGAAAAAGTGGCGGACACGTCGACTGCGACGTGCGGGACCAGTCAACCGTGGGAATAGTTGGAGAGGGAACATGGTCGAGACACCGCGCCGCGCATTCGGAACATGTTCTGATCGTCTTTCAGAGTTTTTGCGGAACCGTACACAAAACTTTTCAGAGCGCAGCTTCCTGTTCGAACAAAATCAGCCAATCAGCACTCAGCATGCGACATGCCCTTGGGCATCAGCCAATAAGAACTCTTGAATGTTCGAGCGCCGTTGATCAAAGAGCCATGGGACTTTGGGAAAGTTGCCGATGGGCATTACTGCGTGGGTGCCGAGCCCACCGTTTGGTCGGACATGATCAGAACTTGTCCGTCCCAGGATCAGCGCTTGACCCCCTCGTGATCAGCACTGGTTCGCCTGTGTCCGTCACGCCCGTCACCGCGCCGCCCCTGCCGCCGCCGCCGCCGCCCCTGCCGCCGCTGCCGCTGCCGCTGCCGCCGCCGCCGCTGCCGCTGCCGCCGCCGCCGCTGCCGCTGCCGCCGCCGCCGCTGCCGCTGCCGCCGCCGCCGCTGCCGCTGCCGCCGCCGCCGCTGCCGCTGCCGCTGCCGCCGCCGCCGCCGCCGCCGCCGCCGCCGCCGCTGCCGCACCCGGCGGCGTCGACTCCATGTCCGCCGCCGTCCGCTTCCGCCCTCTCTACGGCGCCGAGGATGGGGCCGGCGCGCCCGTCGCGTCGCTGCTCGAGGTGGACGACCTGACCATCCTCCTCGACTGCGGCTGGGAGCCGTCCCTGGAGGACGCGTTTGGGCCAGCCGCGCCGACTGCGGCGGCCGCCGCGGCGGGGGCGCCCTCCCCCCCGCCGCCCCCGCCGCCACCGGCGCCGCTGGCGCCGCCCGGCGGCCACGCCGCGGCTCCCGCCGCCGGCAGCGCGGCAGGGGCCATCCCGTCCCCCCCCCCCCCCCCGCCGTCCCCACCCAAGCCGGCGGCGGCGCCCCCCTTTGATACGTCCGGCTCCATCACCGCCCAGCTGCCGGTGGCGGCGCCCTCCCCCATCCTCACCACCCTCCAGGCGGTCGCGCCGACGGTCAACGCGGTGCTGCTGTCGTCGTCGGCGGGCCGGCACCTGGGCGCGCTCGCCGCCATCGCGCCGTCGCTGCCGGCGGCGACCAAGGTGTACGCGACGCTCCCGACGTGGCGGCTCGGCCAGATGACGCTCTACGACGCGCACGACGGGCTCGTGCGGCGGACGCCGCCGCCCCACGCGTACGACCTGGACGGCGTGGACGGCACGTTTGAGAGCCGCTTTGTGACCCTCAAGTACCAGCAGGGCGTCCGGCTTTCCGACGGCGTCACCGTCACGCCTTTTGCGGCGGGACGCGTCCTCGGCGGCACGGTCTGGAGCGTGCGGGTCGACTCGGAGGAGGTGGTGTACGCGCCGGTTTTTAACCACCGGCGGGAGCGGCTGCTCAACCCGTCGGCGATGGGCACGCTCGCCCGCCCGTCCACGCTCATTGTCGGGGCGGGCTCCCAGCCGGTCGCCCCGTCCGCCGCGGTGGTGGCCGCCGCCGCCGCGGCCGGCACCGCCCTGCCGCCCGCCCCGTACGTGCCACCGGCCGTGTCGGCCTCGGCCGTCGTGGAGCTGGTCGTCGCCACCCTCCGCCGCGGCGGCGACGTGCTCCTCCCGACCGACACGGCCGGGCGGGTTCTGGAGCTGGCGCTCGCGCTGGACGAGGCGTGGGGCGCGGCCAAGGGCGACCTGTCCCCCTTCCCCATCGTCATGCTCCACTGTGTCGCGTTCAACACCGTCGAGCTGGCCAAGAGCATGATCGAGTGGGCGTCCGACGCGGTCGTCGACCGCTTTGACAACGCGCGGCAAAACGTGTTTGCGTTTGGCCACGTCGCGTGCGTCCACGACCGGCGGGACGTGGACGCGCTGCGGTCGCCCAAGGTCGTCCTCGCCACCGCGGACAGCCTCCAGTCGGGCCACGCGCGGGCGCTGCTGCTGGAGCTGGCGGGGGGGGACCGCAACGCGGTGCTGCTCACGTCGCCGCCCGTAGCGGGTAGCATTGCCGCGCGGCTGGTCGCCGAGGCGGCCGCGGTCCGCGGGGCGGCCGCCCTGGGGGGGGGCGGCGCCGCTCTGGCGGGGCCGGCTTTCGCCATGGACCTCGTGCTGCCGCGCAAGGTGCGGCTGGAGGGCTCTGCGCTCCGCGCGTGGCGGGCGGAGCGGGAGGCGGCCCGGCGGGCGGCGGCGGCGGCCGAGGACGCGGCGGCGGAAGAGGAGGCGGCCGTCGCTGCAGAGGCGACGGCCGAGGCCGAGGCCGCCGCCGCCGCGGCGGCCGACGAAAAGGAAGCTGGCGGCGACGCGGACGCGATGGACGTGGGCGGTGCGGCCGCCGGAGACGGCGCGAACGGCGTGGCGGCATTGGCGACGGGCCGCCAACGGGGGCGGCGGCGGGGCGCTGCGGCCGCCGCCGACGGCGGCCGCGGGGAGGGCGGCCGGCGGGGTGACAAGGCGGATGCCAACGACGAGGACGAGGACGCCCTCGAGAGCCTCTACCCGCCCGCGCCGCTGCTCTTCCCGTTTACCCCCACGGAGCGCGAGTGGGACGACTATGGGGAGGTGGTCGACGTGCGGCAGTTTATGATTGGGGAGGACCCGGGGGACCCGCTGTCCGAGGACGAGGAGGAAGCGATTGCGCGGGCGGCGCAGGCCGACGCGATGGTGCAAGACGGGGGGGAGGGCGCGGGTGGGGGGGGTGGCGGCGGCGGCGGGCCCGCCGGCCGCCGCGGCGTCGGTGGGGGCGGCTCAGCGTCGGCCGCCGCTGGCGTCGGCGGCGGCGGCGGCGGCGGCGGCGGCGACGATGGGGACGACGGCGCGCCGTACCATTACATCCTCCAGTCCCGCCGCCTGACCGTCCGCTGCGGCGTCGGGGCGGTGGACTTTGACGGCACCGCCGACGGCAAGTCGGTGCGCAAGATCGTGGCGGACGTTGCCCCGCGGCGGGTGCTCGTCGTCCACGGGACCGCCGCGCAGCGCGCGGCGCTCCGCGAGTACGCCCTGCGCTTCATCTTTCACGCGGCCGCGCCGGCAGCGGCCACCGCCGGCGGCGGCGGCATCGGCGGCGGCGGCGGCGGCGGCGGCGGCGGCGGCGGCGGCGGTGACGCGGCGACGCGGCAGGCGGTGGCCGACGCCGCGGCGGTCTGCCCCGCCGACGGCGTGACCGTCGACGTGACGTCGGTCACGTCCGTCTACCGGGTGACGCTCCGCGACGCGCTCGTCCGCGGCCTGACGTGGGCGCCGGTGGGTGGCGGCGCGGACATTGCCTACGTTGACGCCGTCGTTCGCACCGAGGCGGTCGCGCCGCCGCGGCCGCCAGGGGTGGGCCGGGGGGGGGGGGGGGGGGGGGGGGGGGTGGGGGGGGGGGTGGCGGCCGGGCCGGGCGGCTCGGGGCTGGTCGTGCCGGGCACGGTGGGGGCGGTGATGGGGGGGGGCGGCATCGCGCTGGACGTGCCGCCCGACGAGGCGGGCGGCCGCCACGGAACGGCCGCCGCCGCGGGCGGCGGTGGTAGGGGCGCCGCCGCCGCCGCCGCGGCCGCCGCTGCCGCCGCCGCGGCGCCGTCGGCCGAGGCGGCGGACATTGGGCGCGGGCTGGACCTGTGGGGCACCCCGCCGCCGTCGCGGCTGCTCGCGGCGCACTTCCCGCCCGCCCCTGCCAGCGGCGGCGGCGGCGGCGGCGGCGGCGGCGGCGGCGGCGGCGGCGGCGCGGCGGCCCCCCCGCCCCCCCCCACGCGCGCACCCGACGGTCTTTGTCGGCGCCGTCAAGATGAACGAGCTCCAGTCCATCGTCCGCGACGGCGGCCTCGACGCGGCCTTTGCGGGCGGCGCGCTCGTCGTTGCCGCGGGGGAGGGCGGCCTGCCGCCGCCGCCGCCGCCGCCCGCGGCGGTGACCGTGGCGGCGGCGGCGGCGGCGGCGGCGCCGCCGCCGCCGCCCGAGCCCGCCGACGCGGCGGTGGTGCTGGTGAAAAAGACGGCCGACGCGGGGGGGGTGCTCCTCGAGGGCACCCTCAGCGAGGAGTACTACGCGGTGCGGGACCTGCTGTACCAGCAGTACGTGCGGCTGGCGGGGTAGGGCCAGCCCGGGGGGCGCGCAAGGGGAGGGAGGGGGGCAGGGCGGGCAGCGGCGGCACGGGTGGGGGGGGAGGGAGACCCGCCGCGGGGCGCCGTTTTCCAGTTTCATCCCGCCTGCGCACACCAGGCGCGGACGGCAAGCACGGCGCGGACGGCGGGAACAAACGGCGGCACCAGAAAAACACAAAAAAAAAAAAAAAAGAACACAAGACACCAGACACGACGGCAGGCCACCCCCACACGCCCACAAAAGCAGCCAGCCACCCCACCCCACGACACCCCCCCCCCCGCGCACCCGCCCCCCCTCAGAGCACCAACGTTGGCAACGGCGGCGGCGGCCACGCGTCGTCGTCGTCGCCACTGTCGCCGTCGAGGAGGCTGCCCAGCGACGGCGGCGGCGGCTCGGGCGCATCCCAGGCGTCCCCCCCCCCGGCACCCCCCGGCGCCCATCCCGCCCGCCGGCGGCGGCAGCACGGGCCACGACACGGGCAGCGGCGGCGGCGGCGGCGGCGCCCCCCCCAGCGGGGATACCGGCGACACGGGCGGGCGGCCGCCGCCACGGCGGGGCCGCCGCCGCCGCTGCGGTGGCGGCGACGGCGACGGGGTTCCCCGCCCCAGGCGGCCCTCCGCCGCCGCCGCCGCCGGCGGCGGCAGCCAGTCCGTATCGACAAAGATGGGCGGCACCGGCGGCGGCCGCCGCCGCCGTGGCGCCACGTACTCGACCGGCGCGACGCGGCCCGCCGCGTCGCGCGGGATGGGCGGGCCCGCCGCTGGGGTGGCCGCCGCCGCCGCCGCCGCCGCCGCCGCCGCCGCCGCCGCCGCCGTCGCCGCCGTCACCACCGCCGCCGCCGTCGCCGCCGCCGCTGCCGGCGGCGGTGGCGGTGGCGGGCGCGGCAGTACGGGCGTGGGTGGCGGGAAGAGGGGCCCCCCGCGGCGGGCGGGCGTCCGCGCGGGCGTCGTCCGTGCGGGCGTGCCGCCCGCATACGCGGCCGGCGCGTCGCGGGGGGTGGCCTTG